>CM016566.1:5771062-5873638 GCA_003412495.2 Echium plantagineum | reverse complement strand
GTGTTCTAATGCCTCTTAGAAGCTCCAACTATGCGGAGTAAGGAGGTTGAATAATACACGACCTTACCCTTACGGCTACATTTACAAAACTATAATGTGGAACTCCATCAAAAACATAAAGAATAGGATGAAAATGTACCTTTAGGGAGTATTCTTGAGAGGGGCTTCTTTGTTTATTTATTTTTATGTGTGTAATGTATATAACAGAACGAGAAACAGAAACAGAAACAGAAACAGAAACAGAAACTGAAAGATGTGATGAAGAGATGTGGTCCGTTGGATGATAATATATAGTGGTTAATGGTTATGGCGATTGGTGAGTGGATCCCATGACAGTATCATCTACATGGTGTATTTAGCTGGCTCACTTTTCACCATTTTTATTGCAAATAATTTCAATTATTTAAGCTTTGTGGCAAACATGCCCATTCATAATTGAGCTGGTATACATCACTTAATATTCTTCTAATTTATTTTTAGTTGACGTTTTTATTTTTTATAACTTACGTATGTTATGAAAGATTGTCAGTGACAAATCCGATGATATTGAATTCAATTTCTTTTTTAGAATGAGCAATAAAAGATAATTGATGATCAAAGTATGAAACGAAAAGCGAAACGTCAATATAAATGAATCGAAGGTAGTATTCCTAATTTGATTTGGATATTATATAGAGTTTTAATTGATTTGATTTATTTTATATAGTTTAGACAATGTACTAGTCATTATCTTCATGCTATAGGTCCAATGATTTTCTAACTAATGTGAATCAGATGTTTAATTGTATAATTTCATGAATGATCAATTTAACAAAATAATAGAAAATCAAAAAAGGCAAAAAATTTAATAAATTTGATTTTCCAAAAAGAGTTTATAGAAAGGGTAGATGGGTCCATGAGAAAAGATGTCCCCACAAAATGCCATTTCTTAACTTTTAATCAGACTTTGTAGTTGCTTTGCCTAAAAATTAGGTATTCTTTTTTGTATTTGGTGATTAATTATTAGTGGGTTGGGTGATGGTAATGATAAGAAGGTGGGGTCTACTACCAACTTACTATTCTTCTTCTCAAAATCACAGACTGGATATTCATCATGTTGCCCTGTTTAGTGTTTTCCCCTTTATTTTTCTCACATGCCATTTCAAAGGCTTTTGTGTTCTATATGTTTCCCATAAACAAGGTTCTTATTATATCAGTCTAAAAATAAACGTTACCCTAGCGGTCCTGACATATCCTTGTGGGTGTGTATCCAAAGGTTTACGAATGATGTAAATCGTTGGATATGCCTTAACTGATAAGAGAACTAGAACTTATATGTCCATTACGCCACCAAATTTTTCTTTTTTAAGGAAACGAACCTAATTTTAATAATATCATGAGCCTACAACATGCAATGATTTGTCCCAAAATGAAGTCCTATAACGTGGCATGCATAAAGACTATGGAGCATTGAATTATAGGGGTGTCCATATTTTGAGTATACAATTATGCTAGCCAAATTAGTTTAGATTCCATTTGAATTGACAACGGACTGACTCTGGGAATGATCTCAGAGTTCGTATATTTGGATTTATGGTGTAAATTTTATGACTAATAATTATTCTGATTTTATGGCTTGTTTATTTGGTTGGGAAAATGGAAAGAAAAGATCTATTAATATGGATCAACCAACATATTAATGAGTACTACATTAAATCTATTGTGTCATTTTTATTATGGCTTTCACCATTTCTTGTATTAGTCTTTTTCTCTGTTTACTTTAACCATTAGGTGAGTTTTTATAAATCGGTATTGACCAAATAACACTCTCTCCTTTTTTTAGTTGATATTTTGCCTTCTCCTTTTTTTAGTTGATATTTTGCCTTTTTTTAGTTGACGTTTTGTAATTCTAATGCAATGTTCAATAATTTTTTCTCTTAAGCAGCTATTTAACATATTAAATGTAAAAAGTCAATACATGTAGGTAATTTTTTATCATTCGTAAATCAAGGGTATCTGTTTTGACTCTTGATACAAGCAAGATCTTACCGTAAATGACAATCATTAAATTTATAATCAAATCATTAAATATATATTAATTTTTCTATATTTTTACTATAGATTGATTAGTCTACTTAAAAATAATATTTGAATTTTATACTATTCAAAGAAAAAACTGAAAGTTAAAGTTTAATTATACGGAGTATATTTCTACGGTCTTTCTAAAATGTGCCCTAAGGGCACATGTTAAGCACTTAATATAATAATACAATTTAACATTCATAAGCATATAAGGTAACATTCATAAGTATATAAGGTAATATTCAAATTTCAAATACAATTAAATAGCAATTATGTTCCCTTATTAATTTCTTAACCTGTGCCCTAAAGGCACATTTTAGAAAAACCCATATTTCTAATCTAACCTTATTTATGGGCTCATCTTGGGGCAATTCAAGGTGTCCAACTATATTGAGCCAAAATGAAGTAACCCCCCCGCTTGGGAGTTCGGATCAATTGGCATAGAGGACGGACAACATATGGATCAACTACCTTAGGGTCTTATTGGGCTCAACCCTCTTAAGTCGTTCTCCTATACTAATGGGCTTAACTCAATGGTATACTTCCTCGGTTTTTTAGTTGACGTTTTAGACTCTTTTAATACTAACGTTTTACATTTTCAAAACAATATTTGATGTCTCTTTTCTCTAAAGCCTCTATTTCATGCATTCAAAGTGTAATAAGTATAATATCAAAACATGAAATGTAATTGTTGATTGATTCATTAATTAGGGACAGATATACATATATGTAAAATGTTATTGTTTTCAATTGACATGAAGAGAGCTATAAAGACAACTAAAAAAATAGAGAAAATATATGTTCCACTATGTTATATTTTTGTGTGATACTGTAACACTCAATTAAAATTGTGATATATTTTCTCTTGTTTTAAAGATGATCTAAAAAAACATTTTCCATGAATTGTGATACTAATAAAATATGATAGGGAGTATCAAGTAAAGTGTAAGCAATGATTGATACTCTCCCTAGTTACAAATTAATTATTTGATCAATGAACAGAGTTGTTTTGCTTGGCTAAGTCTGGTTGATGAAAAGAGAAAAGGCAAAAGAAAAAGAGAGTAAGTTTAAAATGATGAATGAGTTAGTAGTGGAAGAGTAAATTTATGGTGTCACTATACAGAAGAAGTAGTTGAAAATGTTTTGAAGAAGAAATGTGTTGTTATCAGAGTTTGGTATTCAGTTTTCTTTGTTTCTTGCATGTCTTCACATTCTATGGTTGCGTCTGGTATAGTGGAATGGAATTGTGTAGGAATGGAATAGACAAAGTAATGAAGTAGACAAAGAAAATGAATGAATTAATGAATTTTATTACTTTGTTTGGTATGTGAGCAGTAATGTGATTGAATTATCACATTACCCCCAATTATTCTAATTTGATTACCTAGTAGGAAGTAATCATCCATTACCCTCAATTTAGGCGGAATGGTTATTACCTCAAATGATGTAATTCAATTAACTAGGGAATGCAATCAAAATTCATTGTTAACTAGCAAACTAAGTAATACAAACTAATTTAATTTCATTCCTTCCTATTTCATTCTATTCATGCATACCAAACACAACGTATGTCTTTCATGCACACATACTTAATTATCATGATTTCATTTCTTCATAGTATTATTCTCTTTTTTATGTGACATCAAATTTCATATCCAAATAGAAGGTTTTGGAATGAAATGTTTTATTTGTTAAGTTTGCCAATAAAGTTCATTGAGAATACAATTTTGACTTCAGATCGAGATGTAAATTCCTCCAACAATAATGTTTGCTAAAGGTCAAAGTCAGCATATAATTAGAAAATTAAGACTAAAATTGAAAGGTTCACATGTACTAAAATTTCAAAATTGTAACTTACATTTTGTTAATAATAGCCATTGATACAACTTTTGTAAAGATATGTGATCAAACGAGACAAAATAAAATACGTATAATCAAAAGGTGACACGCACGGTGACAAACACATATGATCAAACGCGTCTTTAACACTTATTAACAAGTAAATATTACCTTGGCTTCCCAGGTATATTTGAGACCAAACATACATAAACCAGACGTCTTGAATAAAATAACTACTATACTTTATAGTACAGAATTCATAGTTAACATCACGAAAGTGATGTTACCGGACATATCATTCTCATTTAATGTAAAACTTGCCGCCTAAAAAATTGTTAAAGCAGACTAAGAATATAATATTGTTGCCTCGTTTTTATTAATGTTTTATTAAGTAATAGTTAATTTATTGATAATATTGGGTATGAATCAGGTTATCAAGTCTTAATAATAAGAATCATTCTTATTAAGTACATTCGTTAGTTAGATAATGCCGTAACTTAATTTGTTATTTGTATTATAATTTTTGTAATACCTATCATGTATGTGCTCTATGTATCATTAATTTGTACTGCCTCCATCCGTAAATGATTTGTATATAATTTGTGATTAAATTTCAAAAAATTTAATCAAGAATTCTCGTTAAACTATAAGAAATAATGTAGTCATGTGGGATCTTGTTTGGTTCGTCTCAACATATATTTTTGAAATATCAACTTTTTATAATCTTTTCGCATGTTGAATAAGAGATATGTACGTTTTAAATCGTGTTTTGTTGACCATGCAAGTTAAAATGTACCAATCATTTAGGGATTGAGGGAGTATATTATATTGTATAATGAAGTACTAGAAGATTTGAGAATCGAATTCACTAAACTATACTATTCAAAAATTGAATACAGATTAGAGTCGAATATTCTAATAAAAAAGGTTCTCCTTAAATATAAGGAGACTCTGGGTCTAAACGAAACTCACCTCACCGCTGGTTAAGAAAAAAAAAATGAATACAAGAGTAGTATTTATTTATAGAGGGAGTCAAGAGAATGTGTGAATAATTACAACTCTCTTCAACAATTGGAATGTCGTAGACTTTAGCCTTAAACATGACTTTTGAGTTACATATACAAAGTCTTACGTGTAAAACACGGCTAACTTGAAATTATTAAAGTCGTTAACTTAATCATTGTTAATATATAGAAGAATGATAGGTCGATGGTATATATCGTACACATATATTATCTGCACAATTTGTTTATTGAAGCTATATATTATATCAACGATTAAGAACAAATGGGATTGACTTATTATTAACAAACCTTTAAAGACCCATGAAGCTAAGGGGACGTCAATATTTTTTAGAAAATAATACTCCCTCTTATGATATATTCGTTATGTTCCATTTTAATTATCTTTTCAATTATTTGTATACAGATTTAGAAAAATGAATAAAGTATCTGGAAAGTAAATTGATAATATAGTTATGTAGTATGACAACTAATTATTGGAATTATGAATTGGTTAGTTGATAACTTACTAATAAAACATAGATAAAAGTATATTGAAAATTTAAAATTCTAGTTTTCTATACTAAAAATACAAGTATTTTGAAAAAAGAGTAAGGCTCCAAATTAGACAACTAATAAAAGAAACAAAGGGTATATATAATCCTCGTCTAATGTTCTTAAATGGTTCAAATGATTCATTATTATTTATTTTTATAACTTACCTATTAATTATATAGAAATGGAATAAAATATTAATCTATAAGAAGAATATTTGGTAACATTAAATAAGGATATCGATGGAGAAAAGTGTCCAAAATAATTAATAGTGACATGTGAAATTATGAATAGGATTGCAGGCCTCACTTCCATTTGTTAAGCTCTTGTTGATTAGTAGATTAAGCAAATAATTTAAACCTCATAAGGGTGGTCAAGTTAATCGAGTAGGTGAATTTTTTATCGCAATATCATAAATTTAATTCTCCTTTCAATACACACTCTACGAATAACGACTGCGAATTTTCATTTCAAAATAAAATTTTAAAAAATAAATTAGGATTTACCATTACATATTTTCACTTACACAACATTTCTGCCCACATACATAGTGCTTTTGAGCATTAGTGCTCTGCTATAAGCCTATAATGTTCCATTTCCTTTCCTGCTACTTATACAGACATTTATTTGGGAGTATAATGTTATATCCAAAACCTCAATCATGACCCTCGCATGATAATATAATCCAAGTCAATGGCTCTAAAACCTTGGATTTATTATTCATATATTAAGCTTAATTAATAATGTAATATAAAATTATATGCATTATATTATCTCTCAATACTTACAAAGCTCCATACATCAAACGCATTATCATGGAAATCAACATACATTTAGCTACAACAATAATCATGTTAATAAAACCACTAACTATAGTCTATACATATATATACAAAAAGGAAACCAAAAAAAAAAAATTGGAGAATATTATAATAAGGAACATTACTCAAATAGCATTAAACTATAGTCACACTATATACAAATTAAAGCAGTTAATTAACATATATATATGTCAAGCAATAAGTTGAGGTTCTCCATAACCATCCATATGAGCAGAAGCATCCAAGGGCAAGAATGGAAATTCATTAATATCAGCCATGAAACCAGCATCAAAGTCAGCAAAATTACCCAAAAACCCCCCACCAGAATTTGCCCCTCTCCATATTTCTTCCTCCCCTTTGATCCTTTCTCTCAACTCTTGTGAATGCAATCCATGTCTGAGCTCCATTTGATTGGGCGTCGCCTTTTCCTTTGGAGGAACAATAATCTTTCTTCTTTTGAGGGTTTTGCAAACTTCAGGAGGCTTTCCTGTAAGTCTTTGGACGAGCTCTCTGAAGTTTTCGACGTCGGTCTTGATGATCTCAGGGGCAAATATGTGAATTATGCGGATTTTGGGCTTGAGTTTTGATATTGTTTGGGAGTTTTTGTGGAGGTTTAAAGTTGTTGTTGATGATGATGATGATTTAGTTGATGAGTTTTTGTGAGAAGGTTGTTTGTTTATTACCATGTCTGTCTCCATGTTCAACATTTTTTTGTTTTGTTTTGTTTTGTTGAGAAGTGGTGGGAGAATGGAGAAGAAGTGGTTGGATGTTGTTATATATATATAGAGGTCAGGTTGGAGATAGTATTTAAATGAAGATTTGTTATTGGATATGTGAAAGACTGAAAATTATTCTCAAGGAAGTTTCAAGTTTTCTGTTGGGGCAAAGATTTGATGTTAATAAACTCCTATGATATACTCCTCCCGTTTCTAAATGAGTGATACATTTTAATTTTTTAGTTAAACTTGAAAAAATTTGATCAATAATTCTCATCAAACGATAAGAAATAATATAGTCATGTGAAATTTTGTTAGAGTCGTCTGAATATATATTTTTGAAATATCAACTTTTTATATATTTACGTATAAAATCATATTTTGGTGACCATGAAAATCAAAATGTACCAAGCATTTAGGGATGGAGGAGTATCTCATTTTGTGATACAAATACTTCGCTACTTGATTTAACTTTTTAATTTTAAATTCAAGATCTAGTTTAGATTACAAAAAAAATTGTATGTGTAATTTTTTATTTATATGTCAAATATGATGATATTTATTACCAAAGATGATTATGTTGACCTAAAGTCGATACTTCCTTATTTTGATAATAACAAATTACAATTAAGCACTAATCGTTTTATTAAGTGACTTTACAGTGCGCGTGGCACATACTTCAAGTCAAGACACAAGGCCGGCTTATTTACTTCATTATATGCGTATAGGACCTTGTGTAAGGAATTACCTATTAAACTCTCTCGATGTTTTAGAAATAGTTGATTGAGTGTCGATGGTTTGATGCTTAAAATGTTTTAATTGTTTTATGGCTTCTCGAGTATTGTTTATGAACAATTTGTTTATTGAATTATCTCTTAAATCTTATGATAATGACTTTGTGTTATTGGAATAAGAGTTAAGGATGAATCAATGATAAAATTGGGCTAAAACAACACTGACCATCGTGACATCCATAGTGACCTTGGTCTCACGATGGTGTCTCACGATGGAGCCTCAAAAACTTCCAGTAGCATCATCGTGACATCCATCGACACCTTGGTCTCACGATGGTGTCTCACGATGGAACCTCAAAAACTTCCAGTAGCCTCATCGTGACATCATCGTGACATCCATGTATCACGATGAGTGTCACGATGGAACTGTGTTTTCAAACTCTGGTCGTCATCGTGACACCCATCGTGACATAGGCTATCACGATGGATCTCACGATGATCTTGAAAATCCGAACGTTGGCTTCGCCATCGTGAGGCTCATCGTGTCACGATGGGACTCACGATGGGGGTTTCTATATAAGGACTCCAAGTCCGAAATTAGAAACCCTTCTTGCCCAATTAAAGATTTTCTTGATTAAACAAATCTAAAAGTGCATCAAGCCTTCTCAATCTTCAATTGCTATCATATCTTGATTGTGAAGAGGTAATTCTATAGATCCATCTTGTATTACTCTTAATCCATCCAATTAGGGATAATTGTTATAAGAGTCAACTTTATACAAAATTCATTCTTTGTAAATTGAAATCCTAAGGAGTGTTCTTGGGTTCCTAGTTGTTGATTAGGAGTTGAAATCCTAGAGTTGAGGCTTTGGGTTTCTAGCTAGGGCTAGCTAGAAGTTTGAGTTGATTGCTTGTATTGAATTCCGAGGGTTTTCTTTATTAGTATCACTTACCGAAATCCTAAGGTTGGAAAGCCGAGGGTCGAGCACGTAGGGAAACCGAAGCTCGCTAAAATCATTGTGTTATTTCCTTCCTTGTATTTACTTTCCGCAATTCTAGTTGTTCAATTGCTTGGGTGTTAGTTGCTTGAACTTGTTAATCGAAAAAGTTGTAATTACTAGTTCAATCCTTATTCACCCCCCCCCCTCTAAGGATCGTATATAGGCTAACAATTGGTATCAGAGCCCGTGTGTGTTGAATTCGAGCTTAAAATCTCTACACAAAAGATCATGGGTGATATGCCAAAGGAAGGATTGTCACTATCTAGGCCTCCATGGTTCGATGGTTCAAACTATGACTATTGGGCGGACCGTATGGAAACTTTTGTCACCGGTCAAGATTATGCCTTGTGGCATATTATGAAGAATGGTCCGTTTGTTCCAAAAAGGTCAAGAGTGATCATGGGAAGTGGGAGTTCGACTATCATACCGGACATCAAAATCATTACCGAAAAAGATAGTGATGAGGCCAAGAAGGACAAAGAAGACTTCAATAGGTTGCGAGCCGAAGCATTGGAGAAATCAAAGGATATTGTGGTGGTTGAAACCATTGAGCGCTTTGAGGATCTAAGTGAGGAGGATAAAAGAAATTTGTCCTTGAATGCTAGAGCCAAGAATTTACTTCATAGCGCCGTGAGTCTTGACGTCTACAATAGCATCAAGTGCTACAAGACCGCCAAAGAGTCTTGGGATAGTTTGGAGCAAACCTTTCTCGGATCTTCAAAGGTCAAGAATACCAAGATTCGACTTCTCACTAAAGAATATGAATTATTCAAGATGATGGAAGGAGAATCCGTATTGAGGTTCCAAACAAGGTTGAATACAATTGTCAACAATCTCAACGGACTTGGAAAGACTTTCACGATTGGTGAAATCAACAACAAAATTCTTGAGGCGGTCAATCAAGACTACCGCAACAAGATGGGACAAGTTGAAGAAGCAAATGACTTGGATGTCTTTCCCACGAATGATCTCTATAGTCGTTTGTTTGGTGAAGAACTTGTAATAAATAGCCGGAAGAATGATTCTAGCCGGAAGAGCGAATCTAGCTCAAAGCCTTCTCCAAAACTATTAGCCATCAAAGCCATCAAAAGCCTCCTAGAAGATGAAAGTGATGATGATGAGGAGATGGCTATGCTAGCCAAAAACTTCAAAAAGTTTCTAAAAATGAAGAAGAGCAAAGGGGATTACTTCAACAAGTCCGATGGAAAGGATAGAAGAGGCAAGACTAGGGAATCGGGGAACTACAAAAGTGATCCACCAAAGTGTTTTGAGTGCAATAAAACGGATCATTTCAAAGCGGATTGTCCGAGACTCAAGAAGAGGGCTCAACAAGGGAAATCCATGAAAGCGACTTGGGATCAAAACACTTCCGATGAAGAATCGGATTCCGAAGTTGAGGAGGTTGCACATGTGGTTTGTCTCATGGCAAATGACGCTCTTGAGGTAACTTCCGACTCTTACTCTAGTTCCGATGATGAGGTTGAATGTGAATGTGAGGTTCATTGTGCTTCATTTGAAAATTTACATGCTTGCAATGAAAACCTTTTACGTTATTGTGAAAAACTAAAATTGAAGTATCGTGAAGTTCAACAATCCAATAAAACTTTGAATTCAAATCTTGTTGAACTTGAGAATAAGCTAGCTCTCTTAACTATTGAAACCGATCTTGAAAAGAATTCGGTTGATCTTGAGAAGAGAGAGCTTAAGCAAAATTTGGCTAAGGCAAATGCTCAACTCGATGAGTTAAAATGCAATCTAGCCAAGTTTGATTTGAGAACCGGTAAATTGGATGAAATACTTGAGTCTCAATTCAAACATGTTGCTAAAAGAGGTATAGGCTACGAAAAGAACGATACTCATTTGTTAAACCGTGCTTCTTCATCCATAAAATTTGTATCTTCTCAAAAGGCACAAAAACCTAAACATGTTCCATCTTCTTCCTCAAAAACTTCTAAATCTAAGTTTACATGTTCTTATTGCCAATTAGGAAATCATGAACTTATTTTTTGCAAGTATAGAAAAGTGGCATTGATGGGAAACCGTGTACCCGAGGCTCAAAGAAACAAATGGGTTGTTAAAGGGAGCGGTTCTCAAACTAACCCCAAAGGACCCAAAAAGATTTGGGTACCTAGAGTGAAAGCTTAATCTTTGTTTGTAGGTACACCGGTCGACCACAAGAAAGAGAAATGTATGGATGGTCGATAGCGGGTGTTCGAGACACATGACGGGTGATGCATCTCTTTTCTTGAAGCTAGGAAACAAAGCTAGTGGATCGGTTACCTTCGCTAACAATGATTCCGCAAGAGTTCTTGGTAAAGGTATTGTTGGTAAGGAACATTGTTTCAAGATTAAAGATGCTTTACTTGTTGAGAATGTCAAGTTTAACTTGCTTAGTGTAAGTCAATTATGCGATTGTGATTTCAATGTTGTTTTTTCTAAAAATGAATGCACTATCTCACATGCTACTTCCTCACTTGTTATTCATGGCTTCCGCTCTCACAATGTCTATTATGTCGACTTTGATATGGTGGAGGAAAGTAATGTATGTATGAATGTGCAACTTGACAATGTTGATTTATGGCATAGGCGTCTTGGGCATGCTAGTTTAGATTTACTTGCTAAATTGTCTAAGCATGATCATGTTCGTGGATTGCCTAAGATAAAGTTTAAAAAGGGCAAACTATGTGATTCTTGTCAACTTGGTAAAATGCATAAATCATCCTTTAAGTCGGTTAACAACATTTCCACAAATGGTGCGCTTGACTTGCTTCACATGGATTTATTTGGTGAAATGGATGTGGTTAGCCTTGGCGGCTCTAAATATGTGTTTGTCATTGTTGATGATTACTCTCGTTTTACTTGGGTCATTTGTCTTGCAAATAAGAGTGATGCTTTTAACGAGTTTGCTAAGTTGTGTAGAAAAATCACTAATGAAAAGGAGACAAAGATCAAGGCAATTCGGAGTGACCATGGAGGTGAATTTGAAAATGCTAAGTTCGAGGAGTTTTGCGACTATCATGGAATTCATCACAACTTCTCGGCACCTAGAACACCTCAACAAAATGGAGTGGTTGAACGAAAGAATAGAACGTTGCAAGAGATGGGCCGAACTATGCTAAATGAGCACAATCTCCCAAAATACTTTTGGGGACATGCAATTGACACCGCATGTCATGTGGTAAATCGGGTATCTCTTAGACCTTCGTTAAATAAAACTCCTTATGAGCTTTGGTGTGGTAAGACACCAAGTATTGGTTATTTTAAAGTGTTTGGTAGTAAATGCTATATCTTGAACACTAAGGATAACCTCGGGAAATTTGACGCCAAATCGGATGAAGCCATTTTCTTAGGTTATTCTCCTCATAGTCGTGCTTACATCATCTATAATAAAAAGGATAGAATTGTTCAAGAATCCATACATATTGCTTTTGATGAATCTAATCCTTTTACTAAGCATATTGTTCAAGATGATGATGAGCCATTAGGTGTGGAAAATGAAGGCACTCCAACTATGGTGGAAAAACCGGTAGAGAATGGAAATGAGTCAAATATTGAAAAGGAGACATGTGTCGAGGGGGAGCTTGATGTCGAAGTCGAGACTCAAGATGTGAATGATTACTTGCACGGGCGAACTCATGAAGATTTGCCCAAGCCCACTAGAACGGTAAAAAATCATCCACCGAGTCTTATGATAAGTGATATCTCGAAAGGGATTACTACTCGCTCTTCCTTTAATAATGTGTGTCTTCATAGTGCATATGTCTCTCAATTTGTTCCTACAAACGTTAAACAAGCTTTAGACGATCCCGAATGGGTTATATCTATGCAAAAAGAACTTGAACAATTTGATAGATGTAAAGTTTGGCATTTAGTAGAAAAACCTCTTGACCGGACAATTATTGGAACAAAATGGGTTTTTCGAAATAAACTTGATGAAACCGGTGTTGTTTTAGTGAATAAAAGCCGACTTGTTGTTCAAGGTTATAACCAAATCGAAGGGGTTGATTTTGATGAAACCTTTGCACCCGTTGCTAGATTAGAGTCCATTAGAATCATCTTAGCTTTTGCTAGCTATATGGACTTCAAACTACATCAAATGGATGTTAAAAGTGCTTTTTTAAATGGTTTTCTAGAAGAAGAAGTGTTTGTAAAACAACCCCCCGGTTTTGAAGATTTTAAATATCCAAATCATGTTTTCAAACTTGATAAAGCTCTTTACGGGTTGAAACAAGCACCTAGAGCTTGGTATGAGAGACTTAGCACACATTTAGTTGTCAATGGTTTTAATAAGGGAAAGCTCGATTCCACACTTTTCCTTAAAACCAAGGGCAAACATCTCATTGTAGTTCAAATATATGTCGATGATATTATTTTTGGTTCTACTAATGAAAAGTTGTGTGAGGAATTTGAGAAACTCATGACAAGTGAGTTCGAAATGAGCATGATGGGAGAGCTCAATTTCTTCTTGGGACTCCAAATCAAGCACATGGAGGATGGAATATTCATCTCGCAAAGCAAGTTCACGAAGGAGCTCTTGAAGAAGTTCAATATGGAGGATGCAAAAGTGATCAACACACCAATGGCAACGGCGACAAAGTTAGACAAAGATGAGCAAGGTACGAGT
The DNA here is from genome assembly GCA_003412495.2 of Echium plantagineum. Lineage (NCBI taxonomy): Eukaryota > Viridiplantae > Streptophyta > Magnoliopsida > Boraginales > Boraginaceae > Echium > Echium plantagineum. The sequence continues at coordinate 5,860,286 of CM016566.1, read as the reverse complement.
GTGAATGACACATACTATCGAGGTATGATTGGCTCACTTCTTTATCTTACCGCGTCTAGACCGGATATTGAATGCTTTGTTAAGGTTCTTCAAAGGTTGTATTCGAGATGGTGGCGCTCACCCGGCTACGGAGCAAAATCTTGCCGAGTCAGATTCCGATGATCCAGCGACACCTCATGGGACTGAGCCTGTCTATCCACCTCACGTTGCCTCAGGATCTCAGGATGTCACAGGAAGTCCGGTTAATCCCGCGAACTTTGGTTTTGGTCCTTTTGACAACTACCGTGGAGGATCTCTAGACTGATGGCTCGGACCACATTATTGCTATATCTCTATTATTTTCTATCTAACTTTTATGGTATTATTGTACCCCTCTTTGATGATACCAAAGGGGGAGAATGCTTATGTTTTCGACTCTTGTTCTTAGACTACTTTTATGCTATGCTTTAGTTTGTTTAAACATGCTTCATGCTTATGTTGTTTTTGATTGGCTATTTGGATGTGTTGCATGCTTATTAGTGGAACAAGGTTGAAATCTTATGTTGAGGGGGAGCCTTGCTTACTTTGTGTTTATTTTACTCCCTCTCACCATAAGTTAATTTGTTATCATCAAAAAGGGGGAGTTTGTTGACCTAAAGTCGATACTTCCTTATTTTGATAATAACAAATTACAATTAAGCACTAATCGTTTTATTAAGTGACTTTACAGTGCGCGTGGCACATACTTCAAGTCAAGACACAAGGCCGGCTTATTTACTTCATTATATGCGTATAGGACCTTGTGTAAGGAATTACCTATTAAACTCTCTCGATGTTTTAGAAATAGTTGATTGAGTGTCGATGGTTTGATGCTTAAAATGTTTTAATTGTTTTATGGCTTCTCGAGTATTGTTTATGAACAATTTGTTTATTGAATTATCTCTTAAATCTTATGATAATGACTTTGTGTTATTGGAATAAGAGTTAAGGATGAATCAATGATAAAATTGGGCTAAAACAACACTGACCATCGTGACATCCATCGTGACCTTGGTCTCACGATGGTGTCTCACGATGGAGCCTCAAAAACTTCCAGTAGCATCATCGTGACATCCATCGACACCTTGGTCTCACGATGGTGTCTCACGATGGAACCTCAAAAACTTCCAGTAGCCTCATCGTGACATCATCGTGACATCCATGTATCACGATGAGTGTCACGATGGAACTGTGTTTTCAAACTCTGGTCGTCATCGTGACACCCATCGTGACATAGGCTATCACGATGGATCTCACGATGATCTTGAAAATCCGAACGTTGGCTTCGCCATCGTGAGGCTCATCGTGTCACGATGGGACTCACGATGGGGGTTTCTATATAAGGACTCCAAGTCCGAAATTAGAAACCCTTCTTGCCCAATTAAAGATTTTCTTGATTAAACAAATCTAAAAGTGCATCAAGCCTTCTCAATCTTCAATTGCTATCATATCTTGATTGTGAAGAGGTAATTCTATAGATCCATCTTGTATTACTCTTAATCCATCCAATTAGGGATAATTGTTATAAGAGTCAACTTTATACAAAATTCATTCTTTGTAAATTGAAATCCTAAGGAGTGTTCTTGGGTTCCTAGTTGTTGATTAGGAGTTGAAATCCTAGAGTTGAGGCTTTGGGTTTCTAGCTAGGGCTAGCTAGAAGTTTGAGTTGATTGCTTGTATTGAATTCCGAGGGTTTTCTTTATTAGTATCACTTACCGAAATCCTAAGGTTGGAAAGCCGAGGGTCGAGCACGTAGGGAAACCGAAGCTCGCTAAAATCATTGTGTTATTTCCTTCCTTGTATTTACTTTCCGCAATTCTAGTTGTTCAATTGCTTGGGTGTTAGTTGCTTGAACTTGTTAATCGAAAAAGTTGTAATTACTAGTTCAATCCTTATTCACCCCCCCCCCCTCTAAGGATCGTATATAGGCTAACAGATTACATAACCCACTTCGGAAAAAATCGAGTTTAAATAAGTTCAAAAAATTATATATACTCCCTTTATCTTTAAATGATAGAAATATTTACTTTTATAGACAATCTAATAAAATTTCAAATTCAAATTACTAAGACCAAGAATGTAAAAAGAAGTTTCTATGTTGGGAAAAACACCCCTATCATCTCAATTCTCATGTTGTGATACATATTAAGTTTCGAGTTGTTAATGAGCAAAGCTCAATATGAAGAATATTTGCTCGGCTTGCTCGATTTTCTCAATCAATTAATAGAACAATTACTATTTACTCCGTATTATTTAACTAGGCAAGCAGATCACTTTCTAACAAAATCTGTTTAATATTGTAAGAGATTTTTGGTGAAATGATCCTTGAAAGTGTGATCAAATTGTCATTTAATCCCTAATAATTGAAAAGTTGATGTCAAACAGTTGCAAAGTAGTCCAAAAAATAACTGCGCCGTTATACTTTAACAGTTCACCTATTTTTTTGGTAAAGTTAAAATTTTACAAAGTTTGCACCCATTAATTTTGATTTTACTTAATTTCTTCATTTTAACACTGATTTTGACCATTCAAAATGCGTCGAAAAACTCTTTTGAACTAAAATTTGGCTTAGTTCAAAGCAGTGCCGGCCCTTACCCATGGCTGGGGGGCGCGGTCGCACTAGGCCCCCGTTTTGGAGGGGCCCCAAAATTTAAAAAATATATATATATATATTATTTTACTAATTTAAAAATTAGAAATTAAATTATATATTTTAAAATTATATTTATTAAATAAGTATTAAGTTTGTAATTTTAGAATAGAAAAGTGATGAACGAGTAATTGATATAAAAATATTAGCACTAAAATTATGAACTCGATTAACTATTAATATTATAATGTTATTATTATAACATTTAATAATCAAATTGTGTAGAGCAAACATGAAACATTATTCAATGAGATTAGGATAAATAAGAATTAGAAGACAGATGTACAATCTACTTAGCTTAATAACACTCTTTTAGTCTTTTATGTACAATATATTGATTGTATAAGTAGAAGTAAGAGCAAATTTACTCATAATCTTAGATCAGGGTCAATGCAATACTGTTGTTTTAATAAATAGTTGATCCATTCGATGAATTGGTATTCGGTGAGGCACACTGCTTTGTCAATTTGAAAAATTAGAATTGTGTCATTAAATAGGTGATATCATTCATTTTTCTCTCGTTAATTTATTTATTTTAATTAATTTCATACTTTATTTATGTTCATTACTTAAGTTATTTAACATTCTATTTTTTACTTGCTTATTAATAATTGTTTATCTATTTTATAAGATGTTGCCCCGCAAATATTTATCCGAAAACGATAAAAGAAGAAAAGAAAATGTGAAAATGAATCGGTTATATAACAAAAAAGAGCTCTTAAAAAATTCTTTTTTAAAAGTATTCCTATAGTTAGTGATCAATTATATGAAAATTTGATGGAAGAAAATGTAGTTTCAAGTGATAAAAATATAGTCTAAAGTGAACTGGATAATGTAAATATTATGCCATCTGAACTCAATAATGAAAATTTAGCTTATAATAGTGAATCTTTACCACATTTTAATATTCGAGACCCTAAAACTTCGGAAATTTTAGCTTATAAAATGAATTCTCAAAAATTTTAATTTTTTATTATATATCGAGGGCCTCATTTTCAATTTTCGCACTAGGCCCCGAAAATCTATGGACCGGCCCTGGTTCAAAGCGAGGCCACACAATTTAACTCGGCTCATTCAAATACACCTTAATCTGATCTAATAACGATCATCACATGGTATCCGATGAATTAGAACGGTGAATCTTGCACTGACATATACTCCCTAAATGGTCCCCATTTTCCCTATATGTTCTACAACTACTACTATTTATATATAGATTACTTGCTACGAGTAGAACTTGTTATAAAATTATAAATAAAATATGCATGTATTATATATAACTCATTAAAGTATATATTATACCTAAAATATTATTAAATCAAGTATAGACTAATAAGATGTTGTTTTTTCTACGGGCATCAACCGAAATGTGATGAACATAAAGGAAAACAATTATTAACATATTTTATAATTTATTTTAGTATGATATCTAATTTCATAATATTATTTTAAGATTTTGAGTGTAATTATATAGTTGAATGAAAACGCGTAAGTTGAATAAACCCTTATGAATAGAGTGATGGGTTGCATGAATAAATAAGGTATGTTGCCGTATAATAGTTGGACATACGCGTTTTAGTTTTATGCTAACTAATAAGTGGCCACCATAATTTGATTCTTATAAACAATGGATTTGTTTCTTATTATCATCCTGCATTCCTTTTATCATTTTTTATGCCACTTTGTTTTTTGTAAGTTATTTTTTGTTAAAATTGATATCATCATTTTCATTTTAGGCTAATTAATACTTTAGCTATTAACAATATGTAAATGCACAATATAACAAAAGAGCTTTCATTTCTCTTCCTAATATATTGTTAGTGAAAGCATTCTTTCAATCGACAAATGTTATAAATACGCGTGATATTAAATTGTAACGAAATTCTAAATTGAGCAATAGGTGACGATTAAGCTCCAAATGAATAACTTGTCTTCTTCCAAAAGTCTCTTCGATGAACATCGTCTTCACTTGAATATTGCACTAAACTAATAAATAACTAAGCTCCAAATCAACAAGTTGTCTTCTTTCGTTCCGAACGAAGGCCATATATTGGATGAACACCATCTTTATTTGAATATTATTGCACCAAATTCACGTAACTGTTGAAACTACAGGACCATTAGACTAATGTGTTTAGTTTAGAAAGCACTAATTTATGTCATTTATCAAGTTTTGGTCGTCCCTTCCAACAGAAAAAGTGCGTGGAGGATAATGGATATGGTGAAAAAAGATCATTTGAAATCAAATAGCACAATTCAAGAATGCCTCAACTGCAAGTAGACATTTGTCAGTTTACGTTTAGTGTCTAGTTTGGTCGCCGCCGGCTTTTGTACTTTATCATTTCATTTTCAGTTACACTTAACGAAACCAAAGCAAACTTAACTTTCACCCAAAATAAATTGTCAAAAATTTCGTTTTGAAAAGAAAGAAAATAATCAAGAACTAAAAGAACCAAAAAGATCAACTTTTAAGAAAATAATATAGCAATTATGGACAAAACCTCTAACCAAAATACAAAAATTATTGCTACTATTATTGTTGTTATCAAAACAAGCTCTAACATATATCCTTAACTTAACAATATACTTCTTCCATTCTTTTTTACCTGTCGTTCTAGCCTTAAATTATTGTTTCTAAATACTTGTCATTCTAGTATAATTAATTATAACTTTATATTTTCAATGTACCTTTTAATTATTTTTTACTTTGAATTTATCAACCAACCAATTATATAGTTTCAATTTATTGTAATTTTATATTTTCAATGTACTTTTTGACTCTTTTACTTTTCTTAATCTATGTGCAAATGATTATAATGACAAGTAAAAGATAACGGAGAGAGCGCATTGTTATTTGGTGAATAGTATTATTTTCACTACTCTTTTCTTACAATACACATTTCATACTAATATAATTAACAATTGATGTTTTATGTGTTCGATATTATTTTTAAAAGAAAAAACCAACGTGAATTAAACAAGGAAAATACTACTATCTCCTTATTACTTGTACTGATGATAATCGTATCTACATTGTTATTTGTACTGATGATCATATCTCTAGATTGTTTTCTGTGCTAGAAAATAATGAGCACGTGGATATCAGAGATCCCAATCATCATCAAGATTTGGGGGCCCACAGCACTACCAGTTCTTGAGCATCGGGCCCACTTGGCCCATCATACGAAAACCTAAAGGCTCACGAGGCTCGTGTGAGTGTACGAGACGGCCCACATAAGCCCCCACGAGACTCAGATTCTGTTACGAATTATCATTGTTGATCAACCAAGTAAGATTGTCATCTCATTTTGCAACGTGCAAGTAAGTGAGTAACATCATTTTGTAGTTTGTGGTGAGGATGATACGAATCGAACAATAATAAAAAATATATATATATATATATTTTAGTATTACTCCTCAAAATTTCCATCCCTCCCTTAATGATTTTCTAAATTAGGAGATGTTTATGAAATAAAGAATTAGACTGAAAAGTAAAATGTTAGGAATATTTTGAATATCTAAACTTTGTGAAAAAATAAATGTCTTAATATTAGGGATAAAGGGAGTATAGTTGTAACTTGTAAGGGTAACTGAGTTGGTGGAGTAAATGAGTTTGTGACTGCAAGGTTATAAGTTTGATTCCTTCTTGATCGAGTCTGTCACACAGGGCTGACGTGGTTTGCAGGTTTGTGTGTCAGTCCCAAGTCTATTAGTTTGCACTCTACTAGTAATGGTTACGGATATCCCGTTACAGGAATAGAGGGAGTATTATTGCTTGCAATGATCGTCGAGTTGGTGGAGTAATAGACTAATAGGTGAGCTTGAAACTGCAAGTTATGAGTTCGGTTTTTCTAGTAACCCTTTATTAATCGTGTTCATCACATGAGTTTCATTGACTAGCATGATTTTTGTAGACTATATATTACATAACCCGAGATCCCCAACATGTACTCAATAAAGGCCAATCTTGTTATAGTATGATCACAAACTGTGAATCAAACTAAATCAAACCTCATAGGCTCATACCACTTCAGAATCAAACCTTATTCAACTATGGAGTCGATTTTGTGAATATAATATCTCCAACAGATATTAAATGGTGGACAGATAATTATAGAAATCTGAGTTGCAGTTTTCAATTGATTTCAGTTTTGACGTGTTTGACATTACCGGACATTAAGGTGCACGATGAAGTGAGGAGATTTTCTTCCCTTTTAAAAATACAGTTATGGTCCTTACAACAACTCAAACTCTCGTCGTTACAAGTAATAAATTCTCGTCATTTCAAGTAATCATCTAAGTTTTTAACTGGTAGAAATGTTAGCTTATGTTAACCTATAATCTACACTTTTAATAGATGGCTATAAATATAATACAGTAGGAGCTTAAACTGACAATTACCAAAATGAAAATTTGTAATTGACAAAACTTCATTAGTAAAAGAGAGCATGTGAACTAAATCATGTTCACTGCTAAGTTTATGCTCATTGACAAATGACAAAGCAAAACTTCATTTCAGACATTGAACTTTCATCGCTACGACAAACCTACATTAAAAAGATAAGGGTACTGAATGGAGACATCTTCCCACTTTTTTCATCATCAAAATCTCAAAGCTTGTTCTTGTACCAAAACACGCCTTTCTTCTGGTCGGTTTCATCTGGCTCGACGTAAATGCACTCCTTCACTTCTCTGTACATTGCCTTGAAGACTGGCGTCCCATCGAACTGGTAGTACTCTCCTAATATCGGCTTGATTGCCTTTGTCGCCTCCATGGCATGGTAGTGTGGCATGGTTGAGAAAAGATGGTGTGCTACATGAGTGTCGGTGATGTTGTGGAAGACCTTGTTCAGGAAACCATAATCTCTGTCAACTGTGGCAAGAGCTCCCCTCAACCAGTCCCACTCGGTGGAATCATAGTGAGGCAGTGAAGGGTGAGTATGCTGCAAATATGTAATGAGAACAAGGTACCCATTCACGATAAGTAAAGGAACTCCATAATAACAGAAAACCCAAGAAAGACCTTTTGCAGCCACAAGACTGTACAATAAATAACTCATGCCCGTAATACCAGCATCAGAAATGAAGATCTGAAGACGTTCGCGGTCATTGTAGATTGGACTTTTGGGATCAAAGTGGCATGCAAAACGGTCATAAGGTCTCCCTGAGACATTAAACATCAAGTATAAAGGCCAGCCAAAAATAAGCTGAACAAGAAGGATGAGGATTCTGCCTGGGGGATTGTTGAGATACTTTAAAAACCACGAGATGCTGGACTTCCTCTTAGGCACAAAAACTTCATCACGTTCAAGGGAACCTGTGTTAGAATGATGGCGGCGGTGACTGTACTTCCAAGAGAAGTATGGGACTAGGAGAGAAGAATGCAGGACTAGCCCAACAGTGTCATCGAGCCATTGGTAGTCACTGAAAGCATGGTGGCCACATTCGTGGGCTATAACCCAAACTCCAGTTAGCACGCAGCCTTGGCAGAACCAATACATAGGCCATGCAAGGTAAGAGAGCGGGTGAGGAAGGAGATTGATGTAATTAGAGGCAGCATGGTAAAGGAGAAAGGCTATAGTCAGGTCATAGACAACGTAAGAGAAAGAGTGCAAAACAGATCGCTGGAAACAATGGGGTGGGATGGCTTTCTTTATATCTCCAACTGTGAAAGGTGGCTTTTCGCAGGGAACACGTTGCAATACGTCAGATTTTGACTTCTTGCCCTTGGAGGGAACTGACATTCGGCCTCCAGCACCCATTGGTCCGAAACCTGCCAAAGAAACAAGAACAATAAGCAGAATAAACTTATGTAAATAATCATATAAATCGAACGAGACCAATTTTTATAGTCTAAAGTATAAGATATAACTTTCAGAAATTTAATCCAAAGGAAGACAGACTGCAGCTTTTAAGTGATGACAAACAACACCCTATATTTGATACATTTCCGATCCAAAACAATCTTATGCAGTTATCTCACTGACACTATAAGATTGAGTAAGTTGGTAAACAATCTTATGCAGTTATCTAGTTCGCTAAACCGAAAGCATGGATCCCTGGAGCACTGGAAAAAATATGCCGAACAAAAGAAATCTACAGTAAAATGCATGATAAACTACAAAGCAAGAGTGTGCTAACAAAATATCTGCCTATCATGATAAGAGTTCACATGGAAATGGTCATTGGAGACTTTTCTAAAAGTAAAGCTACTTTTAAAAATCATACCAAGGCCAATAGCATAAACAGCTGAGAATTTTACATAACTACTTTTCCTTTAGCTTGTGATAGTTTGTTACATGATGATTGATGAAACAAACAAATTAACAATGACTAAGCTAAGCAACCTCTCTTTAAAGCCTTAATTTGATTTGCAATCACTAACAATCCAAGTGAATGAATTCGATCTTCAAATTTATGAACAAAACTTTAAAAAATATACATATGTAGATTGTCAAAACCTTAAGAAGTTACTCCTTTATTGCAAACCAAATGAGTACTCATGTATATACCAAAACTTGCATGCCTGGTCTGTCTTCACTAAACACAAACATCTCATGTATATATATTTCATTGGTGAGCAAAAAGTCAATAAAAAGGTAATCTTGTTTGGCAGACCATGTAGGTGACATTCATTTTCATGCCAGAAAAGCCAAGTGCAATTGCAGACAAAATAACATGCAGCATGTTGAGACACTTACATTGGAGATGATGACAAGATCCACTTTAACCGAAACTCCATCTTTCATTAGATTACAAATTTATGAATAGAGCAGGTACAGATGCACGTTATTTTCATTACCCGAATTTCCTTGATTCTCAAGGAGAACAACAAGTTAGATCAAAAGTTAGGAATTGCATACCTACACTAATATACATCTGTATATAGCACTAACAGCAATAAAATTGGTTATAGATGGATAAAGACCAATCCCCTATCAATACATCCGGAAAGTTTAATCAACCAATTAACAACACATCGATGCTAAACGAATTGACCTATATGAAAATGATAATCCTACATCTCATTCGTAATTTTTTTGTGTTTCATCAAAATGAAAAATCACCTTAAATGACAAATTTTTTACATATTACATCCAATAAACAAAAAGTCTTCAACTTTAGCTGACATAAGCACTTGGGTTGCATGAAGCAAGCCTAAAATTTGACTAACCAAAGCAATGAAGTTGTCAACTTTAGCTGAAAACATCACTTAGGTTGCATGAAGCAAGGCTAAAACATATAAACATTAACACTACACTAACAACGCCTCTCTCCCACCTAAACGGGATAAGGGGATCGGATATTCGGATAGTAGACATCCTCATCAAGAATACTATTTTCGAATTGACCCAAGAAGTCTAAAACATATGAGCACACCCACAAATCACAAAACCTCTTTAATTCTGCAGATTAACAGCAAATGTGCTAAAATAATCAATCCATATAAAAACCATAATCCACATTAGATTCATAAGTTCTTGGCATTAAACCATAAAGGACATCACCTTTAAGTGATCCAAAATCTTTCAAATTTTACAACCAAATGAATAAAGTTGTAAACTTTAGCTGAAAACAACACTTGGGTAGCAAAAATCTTGTCCAAAACATATACATACACCATACAAATTTGAAAAGAAAACATTAAAAAATGGGCATTGAATTACCTGAAATAGGCTTTGTGTAGGTATATGCAAGAGGTGGGTATTTGGTGGCGAAAATAGATGAAAATGTGGGATGCAAGAGGTGGGTATTTAAGCTATTTTCCCTCCGAATCTCAATCAGCTGCTTCTCCTTTTTTAACTTTTCTTTTGACCTTTCCTATACACCCACCCAATAGTGTTTTTTCAGAAGGGAAATCTCATTATCCTATTTGTTTGGAAGAAAAATACAGTAATTCTTTCATTTTCGCTATAGTCACTGACCTTAAGGGCACGCCCAACCTTGTTTTGAGTATGAGGAGGTAAATCGATATATCTCACATGTGAGACTCTGCCTCTTTACAGAATTCGAACCACCTTTTGCATATAGGTGAGATTTATAATCCAAGCTTTTTACTAACTGAATTATGTCTCCGGGTATATTTTCGCTATAGTCTTATATAAAAAACGATTACTTAAATGAGTTCTCTAAGAAAATATGTTTAAGTAACATATGTTTTTCGATTAGGTACGATTGTGACTATTTCTATAATTAATCAACTATTTAATCATAATTCATAGACATATTTAAGATAATGATCATCTCGTAGATATTTATACTATCAATTAGTATTTGAGAGAAACTACAATCATAAACAAGATAATCATTTTAACTATTTATTGAGTGTTCGAGTTTGAGACGCCTATGAATATCATACTTTTTTCGTGGGTTAGTGTTTACTTTGCTAGTCGTGTAGTGGTAGGCTTGCCTACTTGAGTACTTAGTAGTCCCACTTGAGTATGATGGCCTAATTTGCACCTCGGCCATACAAAATTTGGACCTTTTATAATTGAACATCGAACATGATATTTTCCTAAATGTCGGAAGTATAATTATGTGGTATGAATACAGTTGATTTAAGATAAAAATGATATAATTAAAAAGTTATTATACTACGTATATGCTAAATTGTAAGTGTATTAATACATATGATAGTGAAGGTTACTTAAATTGAAGCCTAATGGAAAGAAGCAATGAAGCATATGCTATATCCTCCATTGCTTCCTACGCCACTCGATTGTGATGTTACAAAAATACAAACTATGATTAAAGATAATTCATATAAATAGGCCGGAAGCAAGAGGCCGGGGATCCTTTCTCTTTTAAACTTTCGACGATCAAAAATTAACTCGCACCTCATGGCCCATTATCGAAAAAATTAACTAAATAAACACATTATTGAAAATATCAGTACTAAAATAGTTCCAACAATATTAATCACTTCAAAAGGAAAAACCAGTACTACTAGGAAAAATGCAAATAAAAGCTTTATAAGCCATTTTCACAACTAGGAAACTAGCTAGCACAAGGAAACACAGTAAATCAACAATTATAGAAGTCAACAGCAACACAAACACATACAGCTAAACTGCGAAACGATGATTTTTACTCAATAACCACAAAGTTGTGTTAGCATGCTGCACGAAACCAAAAACTACAGTGAGGGAAACACTACTAGAAGAAAATAAACTACTCAAACCCCTTGTTTCCGCAACTCGGCAGCACCATGTGCAAAATGGCACCTGTCCCCAAAAGTGCAAGAACCCTTAGCAAAGTTCTCGCACATTTTTGTCTTGAAATTGCTTCTGTTTCCAGGAGGGGGTGCACCCCCGGGCATGCCAGGCGTTCTTGCAGGGGCCCCACCCATAGAACGAAGGCTGGCAATGAGCTCTCGGACCATTGCACTTGCAAGATCGATCTGTTCAAATGTACCCTCTAGTTCGATGTTCTTAATATTAGGGTCGGATTCGTGATCCCTGATGGCTAATTTGGCTCCGGTTTGCCTACATATTTGCTTTGAGTTCACCCCACTCTTCCCAATGATCGCTCCAGCAAGGGATGCATCCACACTGATTTTAACAGTAGTTAAAACACCAAAATCACCAGCAGTTCCAGGAACAGCAGGTTCCATACGTCCAAAACGCCCAGGTCCAGGTCCCATGGCACGAGGGTCCTCACGAGGAGGGATAATCGCTTTGCCAAGTTCCCACTCACCGTGAGCGAAGTTGCATTTGTCACCGAACTTGCATCCCTCCGCAGTGTTGAATCTGTTGCAAATTTTCGTTTTCACAGCTGATGGAGCAGAGCCATTGGACATTGGGGGTGCAGCTGCAGTTCTAAGTCCTGGAGCTGGCGCCAAATTCATCATCTGTGCAACAGCATTATAACCACCAGGTACATAGTGAAGGAAATGGCAACTTTCACCGAATTGACAGCCAGCAGTACTGCAGCAAGATGGCCAGTCAATTAGACAATAAAAATTAACAGTTCTATGAGTGAAACCGGTTAGCAAATTACAGGAAACAACAACCAATTAAAAAGGTACATAGTAGCAAAAGTGGGCCAGAGGTTTAGTGGCAGTCTGGCAGATAAGAGGGAAAAGGAAGATAGGAATTTCAAGAGCATCCCTTACTAATTGTGAAAATTCATTATAGATTGCAGGATAATGAAGAGAAGACCAAATAGAAATGGACAAAATTTTACTGATAGATGGACAATAACCATGATGCTCATATGAAAAGATGGGTTGTATAAACCCTTCAAAACAACATTATTTCCAGAGGGGCATTCACAAAGGTTTTCACTCCAAAGAGATGTTCAGGAATTAGGTCTCAGGGTTAAGTTGATGTAGTATATCCACATGCAATTACAAATAAAGCAATGTTTCATCTCATAAGAAGTCCCAGCACAAAGACAAGGCAATTTTACCAAGAGGTAGACCAGGCGTAACTTCACTAAATAGAACAAAACACTTAGACTCATGACTAGAGTATAGCAATCAGAAAGTGACAGACTAAATTATGTAACTGATGCAATTGCGCTCGGCTCCTAAAGAGCCACACAGCTAAAGCAGGCAAAAGCACTGTTATCATTCTAGTAGAGCAGTCAATTGATAAAGCACAACCAATTATTACCTACATAAACTGTATTTTACCTACAAAAACACCTGAGGAAGACCTGCAAAATCCTAGGATTAAGATGAAATTTTTGGATTAACTACAAAAATATCAAATGCCTACAGTAACAAGAGTACCATACCGTTCCTAAGTCCCAACAACTGAATCTAACCCGAATGTAGAAGTCCAGAAGTCAGAGAAATTCGAACAGCAAAATTTTCAAAAAACACCGTTCAGACTTCCCATACCATATAATTGATGAAATTACCACATCGAAGTACTTAATACTCAATTATACTTTTAAACTCAGATGCAGAGTTATTGTGACGATTACATTAACTAAACCCACCAGCAGTTCCAAATAAGTTGAAGAAGAAACAGTGGATCACAACAACTAACCAACACATGTGACAATATCTGATGATTGAAGTGACCCTGAAAGTTCTGTATGTTGCATGACATTGGAGAATTACTTACCATATTCATCCACATTGGGATTTGGGAATAAAGATTAATAATACTATTAGGTCGATAGATAAAATAGCCAATGTCTTTCCCTAGACCCATCGCACTTCAGATTCAGAATTTACTTGATAAAAAGGTACAATGCTAACGATATTCATTGATAAGGGGAGCACTCATAGCTCAGATTGAGATACTCCTATATAAAAGAATCCGTTTTTCCCTCCCCCACGTGATCTTTTGTTTGGCAAGTGCAGATGAAAATTACGTTAATTCAATATAACATTACAAATAGATAATTTAAGTCCAAGATATTAACCTGAAAAACTTCGTGCATGGCTTCAATTTGGTTCCAATAGCACTTGAGTCCATTTCTGTTACAAAATATTAATCGCTTTTATCCCGTTAGAATTTTCTAACTTTTTTTAATCCATCTAAATATTAAGTCATTAAAGCAACCAAATTTAGTAATACGGAACACATTACAATACCTTAATCCAAATCTAACCACCAAATTTACATTTATAAATCCAAAACCCTTTACCATGTTTCTAAGGCTTTAACAATTTTTGTTTTTTATGTACAATTTTTAGTTTAAAAACAGTAAAAGAGCTTTTATTATTATTATTCAGCTACAAAACACATATAAAGTAAGAAAGTACATAAATTGAGATAAACAATATCACAATTACACCCAAGTATGCACACAATCAAATTAAAAAAAGCCCACAATCAAATCTTGAATCTTGATCCAAGTAGATAAAAATAAATAATACAGCTCAAATTTCAATAAGATAAAAATAAAAAACCTGTTTTGGATTTCTTAAAGCCCCCATTAGCATTAGCTTCGTCTCTGATTCTCTTCCTGGTATCCATATTCACTAAACACACAAATCGGAACCAACTAACCAAAAAACCAAAAGAAAAGAAGTTTAAATAATAATCAAAAAGTGTATTTTTGATCAAGGTGAAAGCTAAATATTCTAAAAGGGTAAAAGAAAAAAGGAAAATTAAATTAAAAAAAATGGTAGCAATAATGGAAGAGGAGTACGCTAGGGTTTTGGAAGAAAGAGGGAAAGGTTGAGAGTGAAGAATCTAGAGATTGAAAAGATTGGTTTTTTATTTTGTTTTTGGCTTAATTTCATCTGGGCACCTGAACTATTTTTTAATTCCCAAATAGGCACCTGATGACCTTTTTGTAACAAGTAGGCACCTCGATCCCAAATAGGCACCTGAACTTTCGTTTTTCACAATTTTTTCAATTTCTCAGATTTTAAAATTTTAAATAGAGGGCAAAATAGTCAAACTACACTTAAAACTAACTCAACCTACTTACAAACTAACCCAACCTCAAATATTTAACTCAACCTCTCTAAAAGCGCAACAACGTGAATAAACGTCCATACGCAGCCAAATTCAACACCCAATATACCAAAACGACAACAAAAACACAAGGAACACAACTAATCGAACCCCAACTTCCAGAAATAATCACACAGAACAAAAAGAAACAAAGAAAATCGGACCTGCAACAATCGCACTTTCAACACAAACACAAAGCTCAAACACACCAATCGAACCTGCACATCTCCTTCTCAACACAAACTAGCACCTTAAACATGACCAAAGTCACAAGAACAGCTGCGTCGAAGACGATCGATTGAGGAGACCAAAACAGAAATCGACCCAACACAAGTGGATTAGAGGACGTCGGACACCTTCCAATGAGTAGATAATAACTTCCTCAAGCCGATTTGAAGACCACCCACACTCGACGAGGAGATAGGGTAGCTCGGGGATAAACCCCACACAAACGGAACTTCCGGCCAAATTCGCGGGGGGGGGGGGGGCAATTCTCAACCAACATATCTCAATTCATATTTAGCCGCGAGCATGGAAAAGGGGTGCTTAGGATTGGGAGGAAGTAAGGAAGGAAACAGCCGTCTGGACTTCCATGTCTCCAAAGTGGGATTTGAACCTAAGGGGGGGGGTGTGGGGGCTGTTGTTGTTCGCATGGTTGGGTTGGGGGTGGGGGAGGGGTGGTGGGTGCGGGGGGGGGGGGTGTGGGGTGGGGGTAGCTTTTGATTTTTTATTTTTAGTTTTTAGGGGTGATTTTTTTATTTTCTTGCATCTAAAATCTTATTTATGTATGGCACCTGAACTATTCTGAAAAATTTTGACTCAAAAAAGTCATATTTTGAATATGACTAACTTGCCCCTTGGTTAAGGAATTTTAAAATCTGAGAAATTAAAAATATTGTGAAAAACAAAAGTTCAGGTGCCTATTTAGGAATTAAAAAATAGTTCAGGTGTCTATTTGGGATCCAGGTGCCTACTTGTTACAAAAAGGTCATCAGGTGCCTATTTGGGAACTAAAAAATAGTTCAGGTGCCCAGATGAAATTAAGCCTTTGTTTTTTTGTTTTTGTCTTTTGTATATTCAAAATAGAAAAGGAAATTTTGAGGGCGGTGTATGGACACGTGTGTTTATATGATTGGTTATTATTGTATGAGATCTGGATTTTATGTGAATTTGCGCAAGTGGTCACATACTCATGTGCACAGCACAGCCACAAGTTGCAAATTGGGCTGTCACTATTGGACTCCAAAATTAATTATGTTAGAAAATTCGATTGGTTATGAAAGGATAGATATATTTCTCCTATAAAACTTTTAACACAAACATTTATCATCATGTTATTTTCATGCTTTAGAATTGCATATGAATGTTATTTTCACTAGTTAAAAATGTATATGAATATTACTTCTATGTATTAGTAGTGTATACGAGTATTCTTTTAAAAATCGAACGCACATTACAAGTTTCCATAACACAATAAAACGTTAGTTTCATGTGTTCAGTAAGGATATTTTGGACTGAATTTGTCGACGTGGAGAGTTTTGTTGGAAAATATTGAATATGATTTTAATATTTTTTCTCGTCCCAAAAATATTGTCAATTGTTCTTATTATCAACGTTAGTTTCATGTGTTCAGAGCCAAGTTGATTAAATTTTGTGGTTGGATTTCAGTTTTGATTTTGTGATTGAGTTTTCGAATTTTGGATTTCAGTTTCATGTCTTATTATCTTGTTTTCTAGTTAATATCATGATTGGGTCTTATTTGTAATAATTGATTTTTAATATTTTAATTAAAACTAATTTTGGCCCCAACATTACCATCTAATCGCATTTTGGGCCAAAACGTTATGATTTAACTGATTTGTTAACTTTAGGGATCAAATGCTCACCCGTGTCACACTTTTAGGGACCATTTGTGCATCGGTCTCAATTACATGGACCAAAGTACAACAATATGCCACTTACTGGGACCATTTCAACAATTACCTCACTTTACCTACATTGAACAAGTAGCTAACAGCGTGATAAGATCCTCTCAAGTTCTTATTATCCCAATATTTTCGTGTTTTGATCTTACTTATTGAAATTTGAATGATAACTATTCATAATCATTATTGCAGAGAGTGCTATATTGTAATATATCAATTGTATTCCCTTTATACTATAGTTTGAGATAATGGAAGAGAACTAATTGAAGATTGATTTAAAGCTTACAATATGAAACTAGGAATATATATTTTAACATACAACATGTGTTTCATATTGTTAGTGTGTATCTAAAATGCGTATTCCATACAATCAATAATTATCAGGAAAATGCCTGATGAATCAAACGCATATCCTACGAATTCGATAAGGACAAAACTGAAAAAAATTATTGTCCTCAAAGGTGAAACCTCCGAAATAGACTTCACCCATAAAACCCCACCACAAGTAGGGAGTCCTCAACCCAAGTTCTCTTAACCTTCCTCCATCTATTATTAATAGAGATGTATATAGACTATATTGGTCATTTTTATGTAGGGAAACGTTTAACATTTTTGTCCAATCTTCTTGTTTGTATAATAATGCAAACTCTTCTATTTCAACTTGATGTGACGCATCTTTATGACTTCTGAATATTTATTGAAATGCATGGCCTACATTCCTTGTCTATAGATACCAGACTTGTTTGTTGAGTAGATTTATTAAAACTTGAAAAAACTAAACTTTTGTTTACTTCAATTGAAACACCAGTTTATTCATGGCTAGCGTAGTAGTAGCCTCAAATGTTGTCAAAAGGTAATGCACTCTTTCTTCAGGAAACATATTTCCACGGTGACGCATGCATTAGGTTTTTTTTTTTTAAAACATGCTTTCAGTATCGTCGTATTGAACGGGAGCGAGCTGTGGAAATAAGAACAATGAAAATAGCTGTTACCCTCTTTCTTTTGTGTTTGTCTTTTCGGTGGTGGGTTGCATTAATCTACGCTTCAGTAGGTTATATATACACTTGATGCGCATTTCTTGATTAGTAAATACGGAGTATTAATGTTTAGAATTGGCGAAAAATTTAAGTAAACTTTTGTGTGTAGGCTTGAAGGTAAGGTTGCGCTGATTACAGGCGCGGCAAGTGGTGTTGGAGAAGCGGCCGCTAGGATGTTCACCAAACATGGAGCAACAGTCTTGATTGCAGATATAGATTTACGCAGAGCACAACAAGTTTCTAAGGATTTGGGTCCTAACTCCTCTTTTACACATTGTGATGTAAGAAAAGAAGCAGATGTCGAAAATGCAGTTAACACAGCGATTTCAAGGCATGGAAAACTTGATGTTATGTTCAACAATGCTGGCATATCTGGCATAACATTTCCACCCAAATTGAGCATAATGGACAATGATTTATCTGAATTTAGGAATGTTATCGATGTTAACCTAATAGGTGTCTTCCTGGGTATCAAACATGCTGCCAGCGTCATGGTACCCGCTCGTTCAGGGAGTATAATTAATACTGCTAGTGTGGCTTCTATAACAGGTGGAGCAGCTCCTCATGCATACACAAGTTCAAAGCATGCAGTGTTGGGACTTACCAGGAATGCGGCAGTGGAGCTGGGACAGCACGGCATACGGGTGAACTGCATCTCGCCCTATTATATTCTTACGCCAATGTTAATGAAAGCCCTGAATTTGAGTGAAGAAAATCTGGGCAGTGTTTATTCACACCTCCAAGGGGTTATTCTTCGAGCTGAAGATGTGGCTGAATCAGCTCTGTTTTTAGCAAGTGATGAATCGAAATACATCAGTGGGCACAACCTCGTTGTTGATGGCGGCGCCACTATTGTCAATGCAAAATTTTCAATGTTCAACCAGCCAGATCAACATTGAAAATGGAAAGTATTACAAATAAAGACTACATGAAGAATATGTCGGGCCTTAATTTCTGCATTTGAGTTTGTTTTTATCGATAACATTTTCAGCTTCAAAAGTGGTACACTATGAAGCGTTTATTATTCTATATCGTTCTTAAGTTAACGTATGTAACAGGCCATTTTGACATAATATGATTGCAACTAGATGGGTGAGATACACTTCTAAGGATAAAAAGAAATGGTTCCACAAGCAGAAAATATATACAACCGAGGTAAATGAAGACTCAATGTCTCTAGTGGCATGTACCTTCAACAATAAACTACTGGCATCAGAAGGCAGCCGATAAATATTAAAGTAAAACCTATCTAGATAGGAAGAATGCTACATTTACGCTCTAACAAACAAGACGAAATGAAACACAACTCAAGCTACCAATTTTAGCTTTCTCTTGCCTCTCCTTACAGCACCAGTCCTTACAGGTGAATCTGAATTTTCGGGAGAATCTTCGACCACTGTCTGCTCCTGCAGAACTAGACCACGGTTCCGACAAAGTTTTCTTATTGGGGTTGTAGGTGGCTGGGTTTGAGCAACTTCTGAAGAGGAACCTGCTTGGGAATCGTATAAATTGTCCGAGTCAATCCTATGAGGCATTAATTCCTCTCCATCCTCAACCGAAGTCAACATTAGCTGCAGAGTATTCAAACATTATCAGTTTCTGAAAACATATGAGCAAATGATGCGACATTCTGTTAATAACATAACAACCAGGATAAGAACTCCAGAGAAGGATTAAATTTAACTTTTCAGGAGGCTGTATATTGACTATGATCAAACAAGAAAGAAGCCCTGTTTCTGACTAATTATCACAATCGACAAATGTGATAAATAAATAAATTGCAAATTCCGTTAAAAATTTCAACCAAACACATAATCCATTAAATGCAGATGACAGACGCTATTACCCATTTAAGGCAAGCCTTTTGGATGAACATCGAGGGAGGACATAGAAACATTTATACATGTTGATTCAATAGGAGCCAGACTCAAAGGTAGACAAGATACCTTCCAATCCGTGAAATCAAATCTAAAGACAAAATGGCTGAAAGAAACCTCTCCGGAAAGTACTGTATTTGCAGCAGGAGCATTTTTTGGCACTGGACAAAAAAAGAACTCTAAGAGCCAAGCGAAATATTATTAGAAGAAGCAGATATAAGTGCACGAAGTAGAAACTGACCCACAAAATGGCAGCCTTTCTCATCTACTTCTATTTCTGCCCGCCCATCTTTGACCAGGAAAGATAAAGCAAACAGATTTTCAACTGTTTGTGCAAAAGATTTCCTGTTTAATATCAGATTTTCAAGCCTTACGTTCCTATATTTTCGTAAGATACCAAACATGGTTGCCATGTTCTTATCAGTGTCTGTTTTCTCCTCTGCAACACTGTCATCAAGCTGCAGGAAGAAGTAAGATGTCAACGAATTTAAGAGCATACTAGCTTCAGATATCAAAGGGATACCTAGTAAAAAAATAGAATAATGTTTACACGTTACATATAAACAAACAAGAAACACCAACACCTCTGCTCTCCCTAGCATTCTAACAGATTCTCTCACTTCATCATATTCATCGAAACCTAATCAACCACCTGTCCCCAGTTATCTCGATCCATCACTAGAACAAACTTTTGCTTAGATATAGCTTTGCACATCAAAAATCCAAACAGTAAGTTGCTACTCCCAAGATAATTTCTGCCAATATTATAGTTATGTGAATACATATTGGTACTACTTTAACCCTTTAGATTCAGATTAATTGTGCAGAAACTTCTAATTTAGATTCATAGTTCAACGATTCTGAAAGCTTGATTTCCCCTGATCTTCCATAGAAAAGGGCATCAGCAAGGGTCGCATCAATGGCACCAAAGGTTCTATATACCAAAACATGCCATAAAAGAGTCATAATATACAAAAAAAGCATGTACCTCCTCTGGGCGAGCTTTTTCTGACGCTTGCGTTCGCTTTTTATGAACAACAACCTTCCGCTGCTTTAGTTCAGTATCCAAAGGGCCAACCCTGAAATAAGATCGCACCACAACTAATCAATCTAATTACCCCAGAAACAAGGAACACCATATTAATAAAACATTATATATCTCATATGAAGGCTGAGTAAACGCTTCTTTTACATTGTAAAACACCCAGAAGCAGATGGGAAGACATTAGAAACAGCACATCCAATATCTCTCCAGCGCACTGAATTCCTTTCCTCGTCAATATTGTTGCTTAGTCCACCTCGTTCCCCAAAATCTCTGAGTAGACAACTAATGAAATCTGAAGGTGTTATTCCATCGCTGCTATGTGCCTTTACAGAGCTCACTAATGTAGTTGCTATATCTAAAAGAGCTTCAGCATCAGCAACTTGCTCTCTTGGCTTCTGAACTGTAAATAACATGAATAAGACATTAACAACGGCCGGTTATTGTTGTTCTAGTATCACTACAAAACTATAGACAACTATCATATACTTTCTCTTGGAAGGAGTATGGACAGAGATTAAAAAAACATGCAACAAAATATAAGAAAATATGGCTTCCAATAAGCCATACGCATCAAAACAAGTTGAAGCAACATCAAAATAAACTTAGCCAAGAAGTCTTCCAGTAAAAGAATACCTTGTTGATGCAATAATTCAACTTCTTTAAATATTGCATGAAATTTGTCAGAATCCGTCTTTGATATATCGTCTCTTTCATCTGCACATTATAACGAAGAAAATAAATACATAGACCAAAATTAAATGATGCAAACTCGTTAATAGTTATACTCACCAATGATCCAAAATCAAACAGTACATTATCCAGGCATATACTGCCAGAAAAACTTGACCCGAAAGCATTTTGATCACTATTTGAAAAATATGTCAGTTGTCCAAAAAATTAATTACTGTAGAACATGAGAGCAAACAAATACAGTTCAATAGTTAAAACTAATTTAAGGCCGGTTATCATTTTATGGAAAGAGTAATTAGATCAAGGGATCCAGGTTTAAGATATCAATAGCATATACACGAGTGGTATGTTTTGTAATGATGTAAAATTCAATCGCAGGCATGATAAGTTGTTTATCGATGAAAATTTCCCCAATTGGGCAAATAACTAAAATGCAGCACCATGTTAATGTAAGTATATAAAATAGTCCAATTTGGTTTTTCAATCATCAAAATTCAAAACAAACATACTTTAACTTAATTGACACACATAACTTTGAATTGAATCAAATTCAACATGCAAACATTAAAGTGCATTAAAATACTAGCATTGGATATAGTTTCACCAATAATACCACATATTCTAGGAGAAATTTGGCTAAATAACCATATTTTGCCGAGTGCACATGGAGCTTGGTGGTTATTTTGTTGTTTATTTCATTGACTATGGTTATTTAGCCAAATTTCTCCATATTCTAGTTGACACGAACTTTGAGTTGAATCAAATTTATATCTTACAATTAAAGTAAATCAAAATTACTAACACTCGATATACTTTCCCCAAATAGATAACTTTCACTAGAACTAAAATTAGCATGTTGAATTGCTAACATTAACACAATAGCTTAAAAACCAATTATCGAACTTCAAAATTGTTCAATCTTTTCTGCTCAACGTGAGTAATAAAAACAAATTGCCTAAAAGTCCTTCAATATATACAAAGTTTAGCCTTCAATATATCTTTCGCCAAATATTAGACAGCCAACATAAAAAAATCAACAATCAAAATTCAAAATTGAACAATCATTTCAGAACGAATAGAGTAATCATAGCAAATTACCCGAAATTCGATTCTTCACATTGAGATAACGAGATCTAAGCACACGACGGTGAGAAACATCTCCATCTTCAGAATCCTCAGCATCTTCATTATTATTACTAGTATTATTATTAACGCAATTTGTTGAAACCCTGGATGATTTTATTGGAACTGTTTCACTAATATTCTCATTGTTTCTCCTCCTTCGTAACATGGCTTTGTAGATTATTGAGATTAAATTATTATAATGATTATCTTGTGATAAGAAATGATTAGAGGGAATTTAATTGATTTAATAAGGGCCAATATTTTTCGTACAGGGAAAATTGGAGGGAGAATCGTAAAACCCTAGAAATAGTTGAATTTGGGAATTTTAGGCGGGCTTTTGTTCTTGGAGATTTATGGAAGTACGTTGACTTTTTTACACTGGTAACCTCTCCTCCAATTAGGAAGGTTTTCAATTCTATTCAAACATAAACAACTATTCGAGTCGAATTAAAATTTTATTGGTTGATAAAAAATAAGATTAGATTAAAATGATAAAAACAAAATCTAAACTGAAATAAGTTAATTGGTTGCAGTTTTAACATAAATCAAATTGAAAATCGATGGAATTGAACCGAGTATATACATATTCTATTTAAATTTTTATATATTTGTGATTCTTTTAAAATTTCATTTGATTTTTAATTTTCTTAAGATTATTACACATAGTTTTAGTTAAAAAATATATGCAAATGCTATAATATACCACTCCAAATCAAAAGTCTAAGTCCAAAATTATAATTTACTCATAATATAGAGGCTTATTTTTATTTTGGACCCTGAACTATGATGAAAATTTCAAATTGGACCCTACTACTATCCTAAGCCTCATATTGGACCCTATACTATGATTTGTCTCATTTTACCCCCTAAAACGCCAAATATGGTGTAATTTCGTTTTAAAATAAGGGCAAAATCGAAATATCACAAATATTAAACTTTTGGGCACAATTCACAAATAACAAAACTTATTAAATTAGAAATAAATCCCAAGATTATTTTCATTTTGGACCCTGAACTATCACGTAAGTTTTAAATTGGACCCTGATACTATCATTAGTTATTTGTAAAAACGCCCCAAAAGTTTGATATATGTGATAATCAGAATTTGCCCTTCTTTTAAAACGAAATTCAATCTAAAATTGGCATTTGAGGGGGCAAAATGAGACAAAACGTAGTATAGGGGGCAATTTGAGGCTTATGATAGTATCAGGGTCCAATTTGAAACTTACGTGATAGTTTAGGGTCCAAAATGAAAATAAGCCTAATATAGAGTACTTTCACTTTTGTATCCCCCATACATGTAATTAACATTTAACACTCTAAAAAACGACTTTAGTTTAGTGCAAAATTATGAATTAGTATTTATTTCAACCACGCACAATCTCTTTAGTTTTAACAAAAGCATCTAAAATATTAATCTCTGGTCGATAATGTACCATCTACCATACTTGACCAATATGATCATATAACTCTTTGATCGATAATGTACCATCTACCATACTTGACCAATATGATCATATAACTTATAATCAACAATGATTTTTAAAATAAAACTGGCTAGGATTATTGTGGTAATATGAAAAGGGACGCTTATATGTTTGCTTCTAAGGGCATACAACATCATCATTCACCCAAAATCTCATAATTTTTTTCTCGTATACCACTTAGTTAGATTTCAATTTTTAAAGAGACAATACAATAATATAAAATGTTACATTAGGCTACATTGAAGATGATTTTCTAGAGAGAATAGTTATTTCATATAAATGGCTCATGGTTACTTTCTCCAACAATTAATTTGAAGTTTGAACATGTTAAAACTTCATTGTATTATCTCTTCAATATAATATTTAAATGTAACAATGAGCCATTTAACATGTTCAAAACTTCAGGTTACGTTTGGTATAGTGGAATGGAATGGTGTATGAATGGAATAGACAAAGTAATGGAATAGACAAAGGAAATGAATGGATTAATGAATTTTATTACTTTGTTTGGTATGTGAGTAGTAATGTGATTGAATTATCACATTACCCCCAATTTTTTAAATTTGATTACCTAGTAGGAGGTAATCATCCATTACCCCCAATTTGGGCGGAATGGTTATTACCTCAAATGAGGTAATTCAATTAACTAAGGAATGCAATCAAAATTCATTGTTATTTACCAAACTAAGTAATACAAACTAATTTAATTCCATTCATTCCTATCTCATTCCATTACCGCATACCAAGTAAAACCTCATTGTATTATCTCTTTAATGTAATCTATTTTTTGATTCCAAGTTCAAAAAGTTTGACCATAAATTCTCATTAGTTGATAAAAAATAAAATAGTCATATGAGATGTTGTAAGATTCGTTTCAATCTATATTTTCGAAATATTAACTTTGTATAATTTTTACCGTAAAATTAGAGATATTATTATAAAGTCAAATGAGTCTTATAGAAAGTAATGGACGGGGTAATATTTTTAGTATATAAAAGTATGATTTATTTTTATGATTATTTACGAATAAATAATTTTAAAAGCTCTCCCTCTTCCCCGAGAAACACTATACACGCATCCAAATAGTTTTTTTTTTGTATGAATTAGCGATGAGGTGAGTTTCGAACCCAGGACCTTTTTGGTCACTAGCAAGAGCCTTTTCCACTAGGCTATTCGATTGAAAGTGAAATTACCACTTATAATAGTTATTTCATTACTAAAAGTGCCCAAAAAATTAGTAAGTGTGTTATTCCAAGTTTGCCCTTCTTTTCAAATGAAATTTAATTGAATTTGACATTTAAGGGGGCAAATTAAAAGGATGGATAGTTCAGTCCCTGATTTGAAAAGATGAATAATTTAGGGGGCAAATCGAAAGCGTCTCAATAGTTTAGGGGCCAAAAGAAAATAAGACTATTAACAATCCAGCTCTTCACCCCCCTCCCTCGGAACACACCACGTTCAGCCGTTCTTGCAAAATTTCACCTTGCACTCTCAACATTTGATTAATTTCATAGTACAAACGTCGTTATTTCTCCTCTTAAACCCCTTGCTCAGCCGCAAAAACCAACTCATAAGCCGATGGTTCACCTCATAAAATTTGAATCTTGATTTTTCTATCTCTTTCATCAAGATTCCAAGTGATGAAATCCAAGGTATACCAAAATTTTCTGTATTCTTTTGTATAAGGATTGAAATATTATATATGTTTGCTACATCCGTTTTTTTCTGTTTCTATTAATCTGCTGTGAATATGAAGAATATAGCATTCGCCATGTTGAAGAAACTTATAGTATTGAATGTTGTGAAAAGGGTTCCTTCAATCATTCAAGAAAATGATTTCACATCATTTAATTGTAGTTTAAGTTCATGCCACATTGCTCAAAAGCCTAGATTGTATAGGACAAAAAGGGATGTGACATCACATGATACTGAAACTGATGAATGGTTGGAAATGCCTCAAGATGCAGAGCAGCAAGCTCAGGCTGCTTTGCTGGAGTACTTGCATTCGACTCGAAGTTTGCCTTTTTTGGAAGCAGAAAATATGAGTAAAAACGCGCGGTATTTTTTAATGAAGTTGGTTAAAAGGGTTGGTGAGAAAAGGGTAAATGATGATATAGGTAGTTTGTTGGCTCGGTTTCTGAGGTACCATCCGATTAATGAGTTCGAGCCTTTCTTCGAGAGCATGGGGTTGAAGCATTCTGAGTACTGTGATTTTCTTCCGAGGAATTTGATGTTCTTGACCGATGATCCGGCATTGCTGGAAAATTGTCATGTATTGTGTGATTATGGTGTTCCGAGGAATAGATTAGGTAGGATATACAAAGAGGTTGCCGAGGTTTTTCGATATGATTCTGGGGTTCTGAAATCGAAGCTCATTGATTACGAAAAAATTGGGCTAAGCAAATCTACTGTTTTAAAAATTGTTGTTTCAAGTCCTTACGTATTGATGAGGAACGGGAAGAAGGAATTTCTTAAGTTTTGTGAAGCGTTGAAGGCTCTCGGAATTGAGTGTGATTGGATTGGAGAGCATGTAAAGGAATGCAGTTCTTACTCGTGGAATCATATGCTTGAGCTGTTTTCTCTATTAACCAAGATTGGTTGCAATAATGAGGATCAAGGGCATTTGATCTCTCGGAATCCTGACATTTTATTTAAGGACTCTGGATATGTGGCATTTTCAGTTATTGGATTTGTTTTAAAATTTGGAGCCTCACCACATGAGATGCGTGCCCTATTCATGCATTTCCCTAATATTCCAGTAGAGGAGTTCATTCAGAATATGAGGAACTGCTATAATTTTTTAGTTGAAGTTGGTATGGATGTCCAAGAGATTGGGCTGATTGTCTGCCTCTACCCTGAAGTGCTTGGCTCCTGCAAACTAAAGAAACTCAACAGCTTGCTACAAAACTTATGTGTGGGGAAGAAACGGCTATGTAAAGTGATCAAGAATGATCCAGAGGTACTAATGAACTGGGTCTATGGAGTAAGAGTTAGCCGACTCCTTCATGAAGAGGATGAAAGATCGCAAATGCTAAAGACTCAGTTCTTATCAGGATTAGGCTTTGTTGAGGACTCCATTGAGATGAGCAGAGCCCTCAAATTATTTCGAGGCAATGGATTGGAATTACAAGAAAGATTTGATTGTTTGGTTCATGCTGGATTGAGTGCAGAAAATGCTGCTCAAGTGGTCAGAATGTGCCCTCCAATCCTTAACCAATCTAAAGTAGTACTTCATAAAAAGATTGATCATATTGTGAACAAGTTGAATTATCCAGTGTCTTGTTTAATTAAATATCCTTCATTTCTCAACTACACAATTCGAAGGGTCCATCACAGGCTCTGTATGTATAACTGGCTCAAAGACCATGGAAGAGTCCTTCCTAATTTGGCCTTGAGCTCTCTTTTATCAATCTCAGACACAATATTCAAGAAGAGATATGTTAATAACCATCCCGGGGGTCCTGAACATTGGGAAAAGCTGAAGAAGGATATCAACTCTACCTGAGGACTATCCTAATTAGATTTGGTATCCGAGGGTCCTGAACAAAGTTCGGCGCCGTTTTTGAAGTTCTGACTTGATAACCATTTCATGAGTCAGCGGCCAGGGATAAGAATACAGATATACATGAGAAATAATCAGCACTATCATCGTCTATATTTTTTAAGGGGAAATTTGGAAGAAAATTGGTTCCTCATTCATAAAAGAGAATAGAGACACACCTGCAGTAAGAAATGTGTGGGCATTTTTGCTGAATAGTCCTCTTTGGTCTCTTCTCTCTGATTTCATGTTGTAAGTTCTTATTATTGATACTTCATAAAGCTTTCTGATCTTCACCCTAGTGATGAAAATATACTTTTTCGTGCTAATGCTAAGTTGTATTGTTTAGCATTTCAGAAGACTGACTCAGTATGCAAGACTTCGATGTGCCTCGCATTCCTATCCTTGACTCTGATGCTTGATTGATTTAGTTTGTAATTGATATTAAGATTTGATTCATGTCATCTTATGGTACCCTCTCTTTATAGTAATTCTATTAGGACCCTGCTACCTAAATGTTCAGCTGCAAAGTCCTCTCTGATGTTTCAGGAAACTTACTCAACATTTGAAGGTCTGTAATTGGTAAAGTTTTAAACAAAGAACTATTATTTGAAAAAGATTAATCTGATGCTTGAACAGATTAAGTCAAATCACCTATTTATGAAAAGATAATCTCATTTAGTACTTTTCCTTCTTGGGGTTGCCATTACATCGAGGTTCCTGCAAGAAAATTAACATTACTGGCCTTTCTAGTTGTATTTGCGGGGAGAAACAGACATTCAGTTGATTTCACAAATTGTCTAGTATTTGTGTCGGATACAATATTTTATTGCTTATTTACATGAAAAGGTATCCAGATTAGTACATGACACACATAACCATAGTTTCAGGCCTATATTTGAGTAATGAAACCCAGCCCCCAGGTATTACAAGCTTTGACAGACTTCAGCATATTGCAGCAATTGGCTATCATCAAATTCCTAAGAATGCGATGAAGCCTTGTGTTGGGATATAGTGTGCTAGTATTGACGTGGATGACGTCTCCTAGGACTGGAAAGAGATGACGGCTGCTGCATCGATTCTCTCAAGCTTGAGCTCTGCCCCCTTGTGTCTTCTTCACTTGCTTCACCTGGATGGTTTGCTGAAACATTACATGTAGCTGGAATCTCAAGCCGGCAAACTGGACATGAGTTGTGAAGTCTCAACCATGGTTCAATGCAATGAGAATGATATATGTGCTTGCATGGTAATTCTTTTACTTCTGCCCCAATTTGAAACTCGTCCATGCAAACACTGCATTCAGAACTATGGATTAAGTGAGATTGTTGAATTTTTACATTTGGAATTGCACTGATGGCGTGTTCAGGTGCTGGTGAAGGACCCGGTCTGTCATTTAGGGTAATTTCTTCTATTAGCTCGTCCAGTCCTGGACCAACGAAGTAATTGCGAGGATCAACCACTGGAGGCAATGATGTTTCCTCTGGATCTATATTATACATCCTACCATGATAATCTGACAGATGTCGAGGATTTTGCATTTGACTGTCCAAGAAGCTTCTCTCTCTCCCATCCGGAGCAGAAGCCTGCAACCTTCTTGCAGGATCCAGCATTAGCAAGAGCGTTTCCATTATTCGTGCTTGTGGTGAAGGATGAAATTCAGTAGTACCTACACCAGTTCCAGCGTTCCCCACATCAACTTCGTCGAGGAACTCGCACTGACACCGGGGACAGGCAATATCAGACTGGTTACGATAAGCAACTCTGACAGTTCGATGGCACTCGTAGCACCAATAAAGGCGGTAGTTTCTCCTGCTGTTGGTTCGCATTTGTGAGCTGGATTGGGGTGCAGACATGATCTTTTTACTTTACTATGCTAAAATGATTCAGATTTGATTGAAGATTGGTTTAAGCAGACAGATTGCCGTGTATGACAGGAGAGGTAAAAGAATTGCTTTTTGGAGCTTAGAAAACGAACTCTTCGAGCCATCTCTTTGGTGCAGAATCTTTCTTTGAGTAGATTGACCACCAAGAAAAGCATAAGCTATGTTGAATTGCATTTTATAAATGGAGTGCGACCATCACTTTGTGATATTCTTTACAACAATAGCTTAGTCTGCAAAAAATAGGTGATCAATATGTGGCTCCGAATATTCGGTTCATAAGAATCTTAGTCTCGCATAAAAGGGTTAATGGCATGGGTCATCACTTACCTAATATTACCAATTATCGAACATAATCAAGCGGGTCTAAATTGAAGTTATCAAACAAAAGATAAAGAGCATCAATTATAAAAAAGTTATTAATCAAAAATCGATTTATAGATGAAGTACGATGAAACCCTAAAGCCATAAATTGGGGCAAAAAATTGAGTTTAACAAATTTCTACCAATACCAAAAAATCAAATGGAGAAAATGAAAAAGTTTGTAGCTGTATAAATGGAGGAATGAAGAGCAGAAAATAAATGAAGGAAGTTAAGTTTGGGTTTACCTTGTTAGCATATGCCTTTGATTAATTTTTGTATATATGGTTTGTGGGTTTGGAGAAGATCGATGTGTTATTTCTGGGTTTGAAGATGGAATCGTGTTGAAGAAATAATGTCAGTCCTTCACATTTGTTTATTTTCTTTTTCTTAGTGCTGGGTTGACCTTTAATTTTCGAAAATGACATTAATAAGTTGTTTTGGATTATTTTTCAATTTTTAATATTTTTTGTCTTAATTTCGACATAAAAAAATAAAAGTTCTTACTAAAATGGTATATGGTCATCACGTGCGTTGACCGGTCGGAGAAAATGGTCGATATACCAATTGATAGGCATGTGCACAGTTCGGTTCGATTTTGGACAAAAAAAGAATCGAACCGATCTAATCAGTTTGGTTCATGTCGGTTCCGGTTGGTTTCGGTTTTAGCCCTAAATTTGAGCTCACTTTCGGCCTTGAAATTTTGGGTATGTTCATTCTTAGTTAAATTATTATTATTTTTGGATTCAAATCTTCTTTTTTTGATAATCCAAGTAATACAATAGTTTATACATATTAAACAAACCTAAAGAACTGGAAAACAACTCCAACACACGGAGCATGACAGAAACATACATAAGATTCAAATCTAAATGTGATTATTATTGTTTTATTTAAATGTAAGTCATAATTAAGGTCCACAAATATATTTACTCTATATAATATTGAGGACCTTCTTTTAAAACTAATTTCGAAATTTGTATACACATTCGTCATACGATACAACTTTTTTAAACATATATATGTAACCATATATTATTAGCTTAATACATATTCACTTATTTATTACTATTATACTATACTAATAATGAACAATGTTAAATCTTCTCGACAATTATCCTTTACCAAGATCAAACTTTTTTAAACATATATATGTAACCATATATTATTAGCTTAAAACATATTCACTTATTTATTACTATTATAATATACTAATAATGAACAATGTTAAATCTTCTCGACAATTATCCTTTACCAAGATCAATTTTTTCTACATAAAATTAGTCATCGGTTCGGTGCAATATTATAATATGTTAATGTTTGCACTATTAACTTAAGTTGCTATTAATAGGTTCAGTCGAGGTGGAGACATACATATTTTTGTCGGTTTAGTCTAACATATACTTTTACAAAATAATAAAATTAAATATATAATTAAGAGTTATATTTATATTTTAATACATTTAAATCTTTTATACACGTACTCCAACAAAAGGCCTATTTGGAATATATAATTGTTAGATCCGCACCTAAATTCACTACCATAGTTGGCTATATGCCTATAAATAGTAGTGAAATGTCCAAAAAAGATGCAAAGCCCCCAAAATCTTGAAGAAAACCCAGAAATTCCCTCAAAACAGAGAATCATATCTCCTCTCACTCGTCAACTACCTTAACCCCCCCCCCCCAAGTTTGCATGTATACATGCTTACCTACAGTTTAGATACTATTCTTGATTCTTGCAACATTTTGCACACATGCATGTTGATTTTTACTGTTAATTATATTTTATTTTCGTGGTATATTGAATTGTTTCGTTTCTTGATGTTTCATTTCAATTTCATTGTGTAGTTCTTTGTGAAACTATGTTTGATTGTTTCTTGAGTGAGTAAATAAAGCATGCAGCTTTCGAACATATATGATTTGTACTGTTTAATGAACTTTATTCTAATTGTACATCGAATGTTCGATTTCGTGATGTTTCATTTTCGTTTTTGGTGAATGGTAATTAATTGTATTTGAAGATTGGGACTATTTTGATACATAACTTGATCGTTTATTCGATTTGGTTGTGTTTGTGTTTTCCGCTAAATTGATTTGCTTTTGGATGATAGTTTCTTGATTGTTTCTCTTGGTTTTTTTTCAGGTGAAACTTTCCAGTTTGTAGTTAGAGATGGCGAAGCGTAGTTAGAGATGGCGAAGCAGAGCATTTTGCTCTTGTTCGTGGGGATTTTCTTATGGGCATTTCTTGCTTTCTAAGTTTTGGGACACACTGATGAACTTGATGGTATGTTTTGTCATCTATTTTATGAATATAGTTTTACAGTAGTGTTTCAAAATTGCTTTAGTAATCTATTTTTTGAATATCTTGTAGTGTTCATTTATAAATCTTGGAAAATCTTATATATTAGCAATTTGTTTGTTTCAAATGTAAATTGATTTGCAGGTTCTGTATATTAGCAGTTTCTTGTTAATTTAATTTTGTGGTGATCGAAATGGAGTTGAAATAAGAGTAGTTTATCCAATCCAATTTTACAGTTTTGGCTCTTCAAGCTATCTACAGATCATTGAACAGCCCACCCCAACTTCGTATGTGGAAATCAGAAGGCGGTGACCCATGCCAAGAATGTTGGATTGGTGTTGAATGTGAAGGATCATCAATTATCCACCTGTATAGTCTTATATCTTTCGATTAAGTTTATTGATGTTGTAGTTAGTTAGTGAGCTGATTCTGATATGATCTTATTATATCAATGTTGTAGTATACTGCATGGGTTGAACCTGTCTGGAAATATTGGTTTTGACCTTGTTAATCTGAAGCAACTGTGAGTTATTACAATGAGATTCTATGCTTGCTTTATTTGCATATGCGTTGAGTTGTTTGATGATTCTTATTCCATATCTGTGCTTCATATTCTCCAGGGATTTGAGCTCAAACAACATTTTTGGTCCTATGCCGTTGACTTTACCTCTTAATCTCACTAACTTGTAAGGCAGACTTTTGCTTGATATACTGTAGGCTATAGCTTCTTCTTTGTTGCTGCCTAGAACCTTGTTCCGTGGTGATATTGAGCTCGTATCAAGCTTCCTTAGCTTTGTGTTTCAATTGCAAAAGAAACTACTGTCCTACTGATTTTGGTGATTTCAGAAATTTAGCAGACAACAAATTCTCGCAGAGCATACCTCATTCTCTGTCTCTCCTGAAGCACCTAACGCGTTTGTAAGTGGCATGCATCTCAAAATTGACTCTGAACGTCAATGTGTATCTTACTAATGCGAAGTTCTTATGCAGAAATCTGAGCCACAACAAACTTTCTGGACCTCTTGAAGATGTTTTCAATGGGTTGGAAAATATACGAGAGATGTAACTTCCCTTTTGCTCTCCTTTTCTCGTGTTGATATATAGTCATTATTTAATGAACTTTTTCAATCATAAGATCTATCTTGAGGTGATTTTTTTTTCTTTCAACATGGATTTGTCCTATAACAGCTTCTCAGGTGATCTACCAAGGGCATTTGCATCTACGGCCAACCTTTCAAAGTTGTAAGTATCACCAATCGGATAGATTGTATTATTTAAAACTTCTTCCTTCTCAAGATTTTCAAGTGACAATGAACTCTTCCTGCAGGTTCTTGCAGAGCAATCAATTTACTGGACCACTCGACTTTGTAGCGGATCTTCCACTCATTGACTTGTAAGCTTGGTGTAGCTTTTAGAATGCTTCATTCCAATTTCTACTATATGTTTATAACCGACCAATATTTGTTTCCAGGAACATAGAAGATAATCATTTCAGCGGCATAATGCCCCAGAACTTTCAAAAGATTAGGAACTTATGGTAAGCTGTGAACCATCCTGCATACAAGAATTGTAGAGAGAGTGTGATCTTTATTTATAAGTGACTCTACGAATTTTGGTGATAACTTACAGTTTGTAGAAGCTAGCAATTGAATCCATATTTCCCCTTTGTTGGCTTTTATTATTCAGGATTGGGGGCAACCATTTTGATATGGGGGCAAATTATACACCATGGCCTTTTTCATCTGATGTTGTGCCAGATGAGCAGAATATCCATAGTCTACCAACTACGGATTCCAATTCCATTGCGAAGTATCATTCTCATGACAGCGAAAAGGACAAGAAGAGGAGGATAGGCACTGCCGGGATCACTTGCACAGTTGGGGGTGTGTTGTTGACAAGTTGTGCTGCTCTCTTTGCTGTGATCAGGATTCAACGCTCTCATAAGAGTAAACTCAGAAGCTTAGAGAGCTGTGAAGATTCATTACAAGTCTGTACAGGTAGAGGTAAATACATTGGCAATCAACTAAATTCACTTATAATTCTTTAGCTGTTAGCTTCCTATATGGCAAAGCACAGTCTCATAGAAATTCCACTGGTATCCTTTATTTACTTTTGTAGATTACTCTTCTCCACCTTTGGAGGATATGCCTTATGTGTCTTCACTCAATTCTCCTCCAACAATCGCTCCTTGGCACCTGCCACCTGTTCAGACAAGAACTATGAAAGTGGCTAAAAGGAGTAGTTTCTCAAGAAAGCCCAAAATCCCAACAAGCGCCAAGATGTACACGGAAGCAGATCTCCAGCTTGCAACAAACTGCTTCAGTGAAGAAAACCTTCTTGGAGAGGGGTCACTTGGTGCTGTCTACAGAGCAGAATTCCCAGATGGACAGGTACATCCCTATGATTCCCTATGACTTATAGAGTTATAACGCAACATAACACAACATGCCCCATTCCTCTAAAGAGGCTCCTGCCTCTAAGCAGGGTAGAGGGTCGGATAACACACAACCTTAACAGAGATGTCGTTTCCGAATTTATGACTCATATAGCTATCTACCATACACAGCATAGGCTTATAATAACTTATGTTGGAAGGCTTTTGAAAAATAGGAAGGGAAGTTTTTATCGGTATTATTTTACACCTTTTATCAGATTTTTGCTGCAAAGAACCTTATGCTGGTACCACTATCCTTAAATGAAGAAGAAGAAGTCTTGGATGTAATCTGGAATTTATCACGGTTAAGGCACCCAAACATTGCTAGACTTCAGGGATACTGCATGGAAAATGGGCATTATATCCTTATGTATGAGTATATAAGAAATCTTACTCTTGAAGATGCTCTCCACTGTGTTGTATACACGCCACTTTCCTGGGGCCTGCGTCTTCGTATCGCTCTTGGTGTGGCTCAGGCTTTAGAGTATGTACCTCTTACATTAACATCTTATGTGTATTATAAGCTCTTTCGAATTTCAGTGGTTTAATGAGTCCAGCACTGGACTTCTTTAATAATGTTCTCTTTTGTCCCAATCAGCTACTTGCACTCCAGCATGCCACCTGTGATGCATAGGAACTTGAAGGCTGCAAACATTTTACTCGATGAAGATCTAACCCCTCGCCTTTGTGATTGTGGACTTTCTATCTTGAGACCCCTAACCAGCAACAGTGCCAAAGTCAAGGTGCATACGAGTTGCTAGATCTATTTGAACATCTCATTGTGGACACAAAAGCATTTTATTAGATCTTTGATAATAAATATCTTGTGCGATAGAATTAATTTTACTAGACATAAAACTCATACCATGGCATAATCCTTGGCACAAACAGGCTTCTGAAATGGCTATAATGGATAGCGGTCATATAACACCTGAGCATGTTCAACCTGGAAGTGAATGCACAAAAGCTGACACTTACGCGTTTGGAGTACTTAAATCTAGATTCTTTTTATCCAATTTACTTGAGCTTAATCTATTAAGTTATGCCTGGTGCGAGCGAAGAACGGGATTAATCTTGTTAATTGTAACCTGTAGATGTAGATGATAGGGTTGTTCAATATACTCTCGCTTTTCACTGAAGATTTAGAAAAAACGTTTGCTAGTTATTGCCTGAGCATGATGTCTATCTAGTGTATATTTTATGAATAATAATTGCGAATTTCTCGTTACAAAAGTAGAGATGATTAAAAATATTACATAATCGTACAATAATTAATCAAATAATATTTCATATCAAGTCCATCTTAAGTTTGTTAGCATCCAAAAGAAGAAAGCGGCCCATCTTATGTTGACATAAGCCCAATGATTATGAAGCCAAACATTGATTCACTAAAGGCTATAGGCAGTAGGCTATACCAACTTCGCAACTGATCTCGTTCTCTAGCTTCACTCTCGAATCAGCCATCTCTTGACCATCGTAAGTTCTAATTTTCCTCTAATTTTATATCTTAATACTAATATATACATAACTAATTCATCATTTATGTTATGATAAATGGATATGTATCAGCTTCGATTAGGGCATTTCATACTTGATTAAGTTTTATGGAAGCTTTTGATTAATTACTCATTTTAGGTATTCGTTTCTTTTGTTTCAATTAATTTCGATTTGTGATATCTACTAACATCTCAACTGGACTCGGTGTTAAAGATCTAGACACTGTTCTTAGGAAATTAGTGCTCTGTTTGAAACACGGCAAATAAGGGTAATCGACGTGAATGTTTGATAATGTTGTCTAGGTGAATCGGTGTAGATTAAGGTGTAATATAACTAAAAGTACCATTCACCTAAAGTTACGCCCCAGTTGGAGGGTTAACAAAGCTACATTTGGATCGAGGTGAATTGTTTGAAAATACGAGTTACACCTCAATTTTGACCTAAATTAACCTCTTCATATAATGTTTGTTATGTTAGACTGATCAATAGAACTAGGATGTTTGACTAATTGAATTATAAAAAGCTCAATATTAGCCCTAAATTAGTCTGATGCAAAATAAACTTGTTAATGTTCAACATTTTGGCATACAAGAGATAGGTGTTGTGCATTTGTATATCTGTATTTGAATTGTTCTTTCTTTGGGAGCCAAATCAGTGTGATATATATAATCCTTGTAAGATATGTTTAATGTATCTGTCAAATACATAATTCTGTTAGCACGTAGCATTACCTTTTTCTTTTTAGTCTTGCACCAGTTTGATAGTTTTTCCAAGCGTTGAAGTTTCCATCGAATTCATCTGATCAACTCAACAGCTATTGAGATAGATTGTTTGTGAGCTTGTTCTTAGGAGTTAGGACTTCGGACCTTAAGGGTGTTGTTGTACATTTAAGTGGAATGGTCTATGCCAATATTTGAAGTGTTTGTGGAGAATTTCATGGTGCTGCATATGATTTGGATGGTGAAGGATACAAGAGTTCACGAAGAATTAATAGATTTTTAAATATGTTTAGATTTTGAATAAAATATTTCCACGAAAGTGGATCAGATTATTAATGGTAATTTTCTATTACAAGCTTAACTAGCCTCTTATATGTTTTCATCGGAGAAAATGCATATGAATGTAGGAGCTTGCTGAAGATCTTTCATGAATAATACATTTTTTTCGGGATGGTTTTATAAGCTACGACTCAGATACTGAGTGGATAAATGAAAACCTGGATTCACACTGAATCTATCTATATAGGATATTGCCCTTATATCTAAATTTCCCCTTTTCTCATTTAGTGGTTGCTCAAAGCTCTCACTAAGCTGCATAAGAAAGTATTTGAAGTAATTTAGGGACATGAATGGAAACTTATAATTGATCATTTGTGATGCATGTTGAAACTCCCTAAGTATGATAGCATATCTCATGGTGACATAGTGTTGGTCTTATCCTTGGGTGTAATGCGTGAGGCAGGCACTTTTCTTAATGGAAACGTAGAAAATAGTAAACTAAGGATTGTAAGCATGGTTTATATTGTGGATTAAGTTTAGTCTTAGTAGTTGATTTTTGCACATATTGAGCAATGATAAATGAACATATAGATTGAAATAGAAATGTTTACCTCGTGTCTTCATTATTTCTCCTTATGGCCAATGCTTACAAAATTATAATATTAAATGTTAGTTTTATCATGCTGGTAAGGATAATTTTATTTGTGCTTACAAATATTTTATTGCACTTCGATCAGAGGAATGGATCCTTCAGAGCTTAGATACTTGGAAGATGAAGATACTCCGTTGACGAAAACATTTAAAGGTGCAGTCTCAGGTCTTGTTGCAGGAACTGTATTTGGTAGCATTGTTGCCACATGGTATGATGCTCGACTTGAGAAACGTGTTGCAGCTCAAGGTTTAATTCGGACATTAAAGATGACGGGTAACTATGGGGCTACATTTGCTGCAATTGGTGGGGTCTATATTGGTGTTGAGCAGTTAATGCAGCATTTCAGGTCGAAAAGGGACTTTGTAAATGGAGCTGTTGGTGGCTTTGTTGCTGGTGCTACTATTTTGGGTTACAAAGGTATGGTTTACTAATGTTGTGGATGCTGATTTTGCATTGTTGTTGTGTAGAATGCTAGCATATCTTTCTATTATTACTTGCACCCAAAGTGTTAGTTGGAAAAGCATGCTATGCATCCCTAATAAACTTAAAATGCATTAGTGGGTATAATTTTAAAACGTCTAGCATTCATATCTTGAATCCACAACAGCCTCAATGTGACAGGTTTGGTTCCTCCTAGTTCTATCTGGCAAATACAACTGAACTTGGCATGGCGGTTAGTTTGTAAGATATTTTTCCAATAAAATAGGTATACTGATTTTGAAAGTCATCTTAACCCGGCTTCATTGGAGAATCTAAACTTGATTGTAGATTTTTGTTTTAATATGTTGTAAGATAAAATAGTACGGAGTATTTCTTGGTGTTGCTTTTAAAACTTACTCGGACATGACCAGAGGTTTTGTTTAAGTGAGAACTTTTCTTACAATATATTTGCTGCATAATTTTATAGGGAGGAGCATTCCAACAGCACTATCGGCAGGTGCAGCTCTTGCAGTGACTTCAGCTCTCATTGATGCTGGAGGCCAAACCACAAGACACGACACTGGGAAGGAATACTATCCATACACCACCAAAAAAAGGAGTGAATCTTCAGTTGCTGCTTAGCTTTTAATGTGACGGTGCACACATAACACCATAAGCTACTGTTTTCTCTTTGTATGTCGTATGTTCCTTTTCATATATGTTATTGCACTCCTACGGTGTTAAGCCTACCCTTTTTTAGAACCCTCTCTTTTCAATCCAGAGATTCCCGAGGGATGACTATCATAATAAATATGGTTTGCCAGCTTTCTATCTCGGAGGAGATTGTTTTGCCTGGGCTGCAACAGCTCTGTCATATTGTTATTGTAACATTGTCATGATTGCTGATGGTTTATATTTCAGCGTCGCTTGAAAATTTCACCAAATTCTTGTCTAATATGTTCAACCATTGGCATCATACTACACTCGCTCCTCTCATAATACCACATGCGATTCAGTGATATCTATACTCCTTCATTTCTTCCTCCGGATGGAAGTATGGAACTAGTCCGACTGTTCTTAGGGTCACGCCATTCTCATCTATTGGAGCAAAAATGTGATCACGCTCACATTAAGCGCCCCTCACGCCGAACCCACAGCTTGAAAGGGAGTAAATCACGGTATGATCCCCAGGACCAGAGTGTATGGAGGCCTGTCTACGCTGCGCACTTAGCCTGAGATAAAACTCCAAACTGCCGCTGGCGAGGTTCGAACCCATGCCAATTGGAGCAATCTGCATACACCCTAACCACTGGGACAACCCGTGGGGTTCCATTCTCATCTATGTATATAATAACAGTAGTAGTTCATTAACCTAAATTACACCTCAAATGAGGATTAGTAGAAATGAGGCAAATGGGTTAGTTGAGATGAAATAAAATTTGGGTTAATCAAAATAGTACAACTAAAATCTTAAATATGTGGTTTACAGGGAGTGAAATTTATATAATAAATTAGTAATTTTTAACTTATGTAGGTGGTAATTTTCAAAAAGTCAGAAAGTATGTGGTGTCCCCGCATTATCCAAAGCCTAAGTAAAAAACGTGGACATATTAGCTAAGTAATCTCATTTTATTAATTAGAGAAATCAAAACTGCACCATCTTATAAAATTTTGACAAAAATTAGTGACAAAAATATTTTAAAAAGGCTTATATTTATACTCAAAAAGAGTACTTTAATAAGGTTGGTATCACCTAATGAATAAGATAATAGATTAATGGTTAGTTTTTAACTTAACTTTAACAAATGTTTGGTCATCTTAAATGACGTACGTCTATCCGAACTAAAATGATTCTATCAACATTAAAATACATTAAACATACAACCACTTCATAATCATAATCTTTGGCAAATACTTAAACCATCTTTTCAAAACCAACATCACTAATCATCGAAACTAACATCACTCATCGAATAATTTAATAAAAAAAAGCTTTTACTCGTTATCAGAAAATTCCGTTCAAAATTCTCCTTACCCGCTTATTATAAAAAAAGGAACTAGCATCACTAATAATAAATTACCTTCATCCAACAACAAACAAACAGAACAACCCATGTAGACATGAGACAAGGCCATGTACAATTAATTAAATAAATATTAGTACCTCATCGGTCACAGACAATGCGACAAATATACCTTGGTGTCATCAGCCAATTCAAAAAAATAAGGCAAGAAAACTCCACAAGGCACACATCTACTAGTCTACTACTATGATGTTCTTCTTTTTTCATCCATGTACTAATTTCACTTTGATCTCAATAAACTAACCAAACAATAACCTT
Source organism: Echium plantagineum (assembly GCA_003412495.2). Lineage (NCBI taxonomy): Eukaryota > Viridiplantae > Streptophyta > Magnoliopsida > Boraginales > Boraginaceae > Echium > Echium plantagineum. The sequence goes on along the minus strand of CM016566.1, from coordinate 5,819,587 downwards.
TCTGGTTTATTTCTCTTTCAGTTGTTTGTGTCACCATTTCGAAAATATTATCAACAACCTCTGTTTTTCAGGTATATCTCGCGTCCCCTCTCATTTTTCTTTATGCTCTTATTTCCAGTTTTTTATTTGCTTAATTTATCGATTAATACAAAAACTTTTAGGTTGTCGACGAGGCATTAACCTGATTTTTCATTTATATCCAACTACTGAACTAAGAAACGAAAAGGTTTCCCCCTATTTCCAGTTGTTTATTTAACAAAAATGAGTTGATTTTTATTCATATAATGGAGACTTGAATTTTGTAAGGGTATTTTTAAAGATTTGGTTTCTTGTTAATAAATCATGCAATAGTTAATGTACTGCAAAGGAGATATATTAATCGTGTGATATGCTTTTGTTGATTTTTTTTACTGCATTGTTTTTCTAAAGATGTTTGTACATTTTTTGGGTGGAATGAAAAATATGGGTTTATTTTGTTTTGCAGGTTTGAGGTTTCAGATCTAAGGGAAGCTTTTGGGTTTATTGAATGAGGTTATTTTTAGCATCATAAACCTCCTTTAGTTTGTAAGATTTAGTTTTTGCTTGATTCTTATTGGTTCACATTTCTGGGCTATTGTTAACAGGTATATTAGTTTTTGATTGATCCATATTTTATCTTGTAAGAGTTGCATCGGTCTCAAGTTGTCAGTAGAGGGTTTTTTTGGGAGATTTTGTTGAGATATGCAGAGACCTCGGAATGAAGATTTTAGTCTCAAAGAGACTAGACCTCACCTCGGTGGAGGGAAGGTCACGGGTGATAAGCTCACAAGCACGTACGATCTTGTCGAGCAAATGCAGTATCTGTATGTTCGGGTTGTGAAGGCAAAAGATCTTCCGGGGAAGGATGTTACTGGTAGTCTTGACCCTTATGTTGAGGTTAGGCTTGGAAATTACAAGGGCACAACCCGGCATTTTGAGAAGAAGTCAAACCCTGAATGGAGCCAGGTGTTTGCTTTCTCGAAGGACCGGATCCAAGCATCTGTGCTTGAAGCAACTATAAAGGATAAGGATCCTATAAAAGATGATTTTGTTGGTCGAGTTTTGTTTGATATGAATGAGATCCCGAAAAGGGTTCCTCCAGATAGTCCTCTTGCACCTCAATGGTATAGATTGGAGGACAGGAAGGGGGATAAGGTTAAGGGAGAGCTGATGCTGGCGGTTTGGATGGGAACTCAAGCTGATGAAGCATTTCCTGAGGCATGGCATTCTGATGCAGCTACTGTTAGTGGTCATGATGGTCTAGCAAATATTAGAAGCAAGGTGTATCTATCGCCTAAGCTTTGGTATCTAAGAGTTAATGTGATAGAAGCGCAGGACTTGATTCCCAGTGATAGGAGCAGGTTCCCAGAAGTTTATGTCAAGGCCATTCTTGGTAACCAGGCATTGAGAACCAGAGTGTCAATGAATAAGAGTATTAATCCAATGTGGAACGAGGATCTAATGTTTGTTGCTTCAGAACCATTTGAGGAGCCACTAATTTTGAGTGTGGAAGACAGGGTTGCACCCAACAAAGATGAGGTTCTTGGAATATGTGGCATCCCGTTGCAGTATGTGGACAGAAGGTTGGATCATAGGCCAACGAACCCGAAGTGGTATAATTTGGAGAAACATATTATTGTTGACGGGGAGAAGAAGAAGGAAGTTAAATTTGCCAGCAGGATTCACATGCGGATCACCTTGGAAGGTGGTTACCATGTTCTTGATGAATCCACTCATTACAGTAGTGATCTCCGACCAACAGCTAAACAGTTGTGGAAATCCAACATTGGCGTACTTGAGCTGGGTATACTAAATGCAAGTGGGCTGTCCCCGATGAAAACAAAAGACGGACGAGCTACAACAGATGCTTATTGTGTTGCTAAATACGGGCAGAAGTGGGTGCGAACTAGGACAATAATTGATAGCTTTGCTCCAAGATGGAATGAGCAGTACACGTGGGAGGTATTTGATCCGTGCACCGTGATAACTATTGGGGTATTTGATAACTGTCATTTACATGGAGGAGATAAGCCTGGAGGTGCGAGGGACTCGAGGATAGGGAAGGTCAGAATTCGTCTCTCTACCCTGGAAACTGATCGAGTCTATACACATTCTTATCCTCTTCTGGTTTTGCATCCTAATGGGGTAAAAAAGATGGGTGAAATTCATTTGGCTGTAAGATTCACTTGCTCGTCATTGCTGAACATGATGCATATGTACTCACAACCTCTGCTACCCAAGATGCACTATATACATCCCTTGACTGTTAGTCAGCTTGATAGTTTGAGGCACCAAGCTACACAAATTGTGTCCGTAAGGTTGAGTCGAGCGGAGCCACCCTTGAGAAAAGAGATTGTGGAATACATGTTGGATGTGGGATCTCACATGTGGAGTATGAGGAGGAGCAAAGCCAATTTTTTCAGAATCATGAATGTCTTGGGTGGTTTGATTGCTATTGGGAAATGGTTTGATCAAATATGCAATTGGAAGAATCCAATAACAACTGTATTAATTCACATCCTGTTCTTAATTCTTGTTTTGTATCCAGAGCTTATTTTGCCAACTATCTTCTTGTATCTTTTCTTGATTGGAGTTTGGTACTACCGATGGAGGCCAAGACATCCTCCTCACATGGATACGCGTCTCTCTTGTGCTGAGAATGTGCATCCTGATGAGCTCGATGAGGAATTTGACACTTTCCCGACGTCACGACCCCCTGATTTAGTGAGAATGAGGTATGATCGTCTGAGAAGCATTGCAGGGAGGATTCAGACAGTGATTGGCGACTTGGCAACTCAAGGAGAGAGGGTGCAGTCTTTGTTGAGCTGGAGAGATCCAAGGGCGTCTGCGCTGTTTGTTATTTTCTGTTTAGTTACTGCCATTGTTCTCTATGTTACACCGTTCCAAGTTCTGGCCCTTCTAACAGGGTTTTATATGCTGAGGCATCCAAGGTTCCGTCATAAGCTTCCTTCAGTGCCGCTCAACTACTTCAGAAGATTGCCTGCAAGAACTGACTGCATGCTATGAGGAAATAACCCGAGCTTTTATTTTTGCTGATGTCGATCTCGGCTAACAAGGATGTAGAAACAATTGAAGCCTCTTTTCTGGTTTCACCTAGTGGCGGAAATATCCTGGTATGATATGCATGCTTTTGCTTGCTTATGCATTCAAGTGATCTATGACTGCAACTTTACTTTTTGTGTTGAGGCTTCCTATTATTTCTCCAGGTTAAGTATGTTAATCAGTTTACTAGTATTTAGTCTGTTTGTTCTCTCTATTTGTCAGTCTGTTAGAACTTTCAAATATTTGTATTTTTGATATTTCGACATTTAAGCTAAGTTTAACTGGAGCTAACCTTCATGCAACTCCCTTACTTTCTTCGAAATACAACTTTTTTTGATGCAGCGGCTATACATTCAGTACCTCGCTAGACTAAATACTTTCGTACCTTGCTAAAAATCCGATCCTTGAAATTGTCCGAGTTAAACATAATAAGTGGTTTTGAGATATCAGTGGGAGTTGATTACAATGTAGGAATGATGAGTTTGAAAGACTTGAATAAAATGTCCAATAATGAAGATGAAATGATTTAGGAGTATGATAAAGATGCAATGAAGTGAGGTATTGAAAGTTACAATATTGATGTTACATAGCACCAGAAGAGATGTGACATTTTTCCTAATTTATTTAATTTTGATACTGTTTTGAGATTTAATAATAAAAAAAGAATTAAATCAAAAAGGAAAGTGGACATCGATATTTCATCAAGAAATAAGCGGGAATCTAGGCCCACGCACATGCTTGGTCTCTGACCGTCTTCCTTTCGACCCAATTGTTCCATTTACAACACTTAACATATTAAATTTATAAGAAAAACTTAAGAACACATATTAAATATAAAAATAAAATTTGACATACATCAGTATATTTTTTTTTTTTTTTTATCATATTAAGTTTTAAATATAAATTAATTATCAATTATTTTTTTTATTGATTTTTTTAACCTGTGTCATAAAGGTACATTCTAGAAAATATATTCGGCAAGGGATATGGAGTGTAATTTCTTTTATATAACGTGATTTTCTTTTTCTTAAAGGAAGAACACACTAGTTCTCCCCTACGGATAGTATTACATTTCAGTCTCTTATTACTAAGTTATCACAATTCCGATCTCATTTTGTACTTCTTCAGTAACTTTTGCGAGATCTAGACTAGTATATAGTTCAAATTATATATATTGTGCTACTATTTCGGGAAGCATCTCAGGAATACCCTAGCTATCTCGATTATTATAGTTTGTAATACTTGTTACATTATAATTAAAATAAATAAATTAGATTGAATTTGACTAAAAATATATTCGACAAGGGATACAGATTTTAAGACTACCAGTAAAGATCATAATTAACAATATGATTATGTAAGTTACTTTGGTAATATAATTTGATTGTACATCTCAACCTTAACCATCGAAACGAACAAACATTAAAAAATTAACGCACACAAACAGAAACATTAAAAAACCACATGTACACAGAACACAAAGAAAGACTCATGTGCAAAAAAACATCAAAATAGTTTAATATTGTCTGCACAAATCTGAATCACATATTCCACTTCATTACTCACCAACAAATATACCATATCCTTGTTCTTTTTTCCTCTTCTAAACTAAAATAAAAAAATAATAAAGCCTTTCTATTATTTGTTTAATTAAAAAAACCAATTTATTTATTTATTTATTTATTTATTTGGGTTTGGAATTTATGAATTTCAAAAAATGCATGATCCAACATAAAATAAATTAAAGACATCATTATGATTATATACTATCTTCGATATAAATAAAATTAAAGATAACACATTTATATACCCGTCCCTATTTATTTATTGATAATCAATAAAGGAAACCCATAAGACTCACCAACTGTATTTTTGTGGTGCTTCACACCTTTCCTTTTCTCTTTCTGATCTCAATAAAGTAGCATAACAAAACTCTCAATCTCTTTTACTGTTCTTTGAGTGTTTGTTAAGAGAACCTTATCAAGATTCAAGAACCATGCTTTATCTTATGCTGTTAACTTAAACTCTCATAGGTATATTCACTAAATTTCTCTCACTATTACATAAATAACTAAATAGTTTATGCATTGCAGATACATTAGAGTTCTGTTTGTGTGGATTTAATTTTGTGAATTTCTAGTTACATTTTTATGCACTGTTTAATTGTAGTTATATATATGTATGAATTTTAGACTGAAAAGAAGCATATTTTGGGTGATTTTTTGTTGACATGTGAGTAAAAGCTATGTTCTTGCTAAGGATGTGAACTTTTTTGGGGTTTAATGTTGAACATGTTCTTTGTCTTGTTTTCTTTACAGGTTTGAGCTTTCAGATCTGAGGCTCTGATTGAAGATCTTGGTTTTTGAGCTAATATTAAACAGAATGAGCTTCTTTAAACCATCACAAAACCACCATTAATTGAGGACCATATACGAGAATTGTGTTCGGGTTAGCTCATTGTTTTCTGCTGTCCAAGTTACTGTCTATTAGGGCTTGGAACTTTATATCTATATTTCCGAGTTCTTAGTCTCTGCCAAATACTACATATTATTATATTTAAGAGAGGGTTACTCATAATTTTGTGTTTGTTCATTGAGCATTAACTTCACTTCAAGTTCCAAGTAGAGAGAACTGCTGTGTTTTTGTGGTGAAAGTAAACGATACGACTATGCAGAGGCCGCCACATGAGGATTTTAGTCTTAAAGAGACTAAACCCCACCTTGGTGGTGGGAAGGTCTCTGGAGATAAGCTCACTAGCACCTATGACCTTGTTGAGCAGATGCAGTATCTCTATGTTCGGGTTGTGAAGGCGAAGGATCTGCCTGGGAAGGATGTTACTGGTAGTCTTGACCCTTATGTTGAGGTTAGGCTAGGAAACTACAAGGGTACCACCCGGCATTTTGAGAAGAAGTCGAACCCTGAATGGAGCCAGGTGTTTGCTTTCTCGAAGGATCGGATCCAAGCATCTGTACTTGAAGTAACTATAAAGGATAAGGATCCTATAAAAGATGATTTTGTTGGTCGAGTTTTGTTTGATATGAATGAGGTACCGAAAAGGGTTCCTCCAGATAGTCCTCTTGCACCTCAGTGGTATAGATTGGAGGACAGAAAAGGGGATAAGGTCAGGGGAGAGCTGATGCTGGCGGTTTGGATGGGTACTCAAGCTGATGAAGCATTCCCTGAAGCATGGCATTCTGATGCTGCTACTGCTACTGGTCATGACGGCCTAGCAAATATTAGGTCCAAGGTGTATCTGTCGCCAAAGCTTTGGTATCTAAGAGTTAATGTGATTGGAGCTCAGGACTTAATGCCTAGTGACAGGAGCAGGTTCCCAGAAGTCTATGTCAAGGCAATTCTTGGGAACCAGGCATTGAGGACGAGAGTTTCCATGAGTAAGAGTATTAATCCAATGTGGAATGAAGATCTAATGTTTGTTGCTTCAGAACCATTTGAGGAGCCCCTAATTTTGAGTGTGGAAGACAGGGTTGCGCCCAACAAAGATGAGGTTCTTGGAATATGTGGTATCCCTTTGCAGTATGTGGACAGAAGATTGGATCATAGGCCGACGAACCCAAAGTGGTATAATCTGGAGAAGCATGTAATTATTGATGGGGAGAAGAAGGAAATTAAATTTGCCAGCAAGATTCACATGAGGATCACCCTGGAAGGTGGTTACCATGTTCTTGATGAATCCACTCATTACAGTAGCGATCTTCGCCCAACAGCTAAGCAGTTGTGGAAATCCAATATTGGTGTCCTTGAGCTGGGTATATTAAGTGCCAACGGATTGACCCCAATGAAATCAAAAGACGGCCGAGCAACAACGGATGCTTATTGTGTTGCTAAATATGGGCAGAAGTGGGTGCGTACAAGGACAATAATTGATAGCTTTGCTCCGAAGTGGAATGAGCAGTACACGTGGGAGGTATTTGATCCGTGCACCGTGGTAACAATTGGAGTCTTCGATAACTGTCATCTACATGGTGGAGATAAGCCTGGAGGGGCTAGAGACACGAGGATAGGGAAGGTCAGGGTTAGGCTTTCTACCCTGGAAACTGATCGTGTCTACACACATTCATACCCGCTTCTGGTTTTGCATCCCAATGGAGTCAAGAAGATGGGTGAAATTCATTTGGCTGTAAGATTCACTTGCTCTTCATTGTTGAATATGATGCATTTGTACTCACAACCACTGCTGCCAAAGATGCACTATATCCACCCCTTAACAGTTAGCCAGCTTGATAGTTTGAGGCACCAAGCTACTCAAATTGTGTCTGTGAGGTTGAGTAGAGCTGAGCCACCCTTGAGGAAAGAGATCGTTGAGTATATGTTGGATGTGAGTTCTCATATGTGGAGTATGAGGAGGAGCAAAGCTAACTTTTTCAGAATCATGAATGTCTTAGGCGGTTTGATTGCTGTTGGGAAATGGTTTGATCAAATATGCAATTGGAAGAATCCAATAACAACTGTCTTGATTCACATCTTGTTCTTGATTCTTGTTTTGTATCCAGAGCTTATATTACCAACAATTTTCTTGTATCTCTTCTTGATTGGAGTTTGGTACTACCGATGGAGGCCAAGGCATCCTCCCCATATGGATACTCGTCTCTCATGTGCTGATAATGCTCATCCTGATGAGCTCGATGAGGAATTTGACACTTTTCCAACATCACGCCCTCCTGATTTAGTGAGAATGAGGTATGATCGTCTGAGAAGCATTGCAGGGCGGATTCAGACAGTGGTTGGTGACTTGGCAACTCAAGGAGAAAGGCTACAGTCTTTGCTGAGCTGGAGAGATCCAAGAGCAACTGCTCTGTTCGTTATTTTCTGTTTGGGCGCTGCCATTGTTCTCTATGTTACACCTTTCCAAGTATTGGCTCTTCTCACTGGGTTTTATGTGCTGAGACATCCAAGGTTCCGCCACAAGCTCCCGTCTGTGCCACTCAACTTTTTCAGAAGATTACCTGCAAGAACAGACTGCATGTTGTGAGGATAAGGAACCTTGTTTTTCCATTATGCTATTATTTGCTTAATTTCCAGTGATCTTGCTATTAAATGTGGAAACAAAAAGAGCTCATTCGTTGCTTTCAACCATTGGTGAATGTGCTCCTGGTATGAATGATGTATTAGCACTTCTTTCTGTTTGTTTATTTACTGAATCGATCCATCTCTTTTTGAGGAGGTGTAGTTTAATTAGTTCACTCTTTCAGAACACCTGCCCTTAATTCATATTTTGATTCATCCTTTGTTAAAGCATTGCAACTAACTTCATCTACTTCCTAGGCTCCCAGCCACATTTTATAGTAGTGTATCTCGAAATTTGCAATGCATATGGTGGTTTGTACCATGATCTTTTTTCTTCCTTTAGATGATGCTATATTGTCTTATAGCTTTGATACAGACTACAGGAGATGCAGGAGTATATAGTTGGTGTAAGTGAGTCATGGGCTCATGGCGACAATGAATCTTCAAGGGATTCGTAGATTCATAATGATTCTAATAGGTAAATGAGGTGAGGCGAAGATGAGACAAGCTCATGTCTAAACAAAGAGTGTTGAAATTTCAGGTTCAGTCATGAATTCTACTGAAGATCGAAACCGTGCCTAACAACGATGTCGATGCAGAATGCATTCCCTCCTGTCTTCATCAGTAAATGATTGTTCATCACACCTAACAACTTTTTTAGGATTTGTTTATTTGATTGCTGATGAGGTTCTTTTAACTGAGAACAATAGTTGTAATGTGTTGAATGCAGAAGCACATGCAGCAAACCTACTTATTGACAATGTTTATGTGACCCCTTCTTTTTTTCTTTCAATATTTGAAATTAAAAAGATTTTCATGAGCTACCCTTTTGAAAAATCACAAAGGGGAAGACTACAGAGAACAATAAGATATATTGTGCTCCAACTTATTTGACTTCCAATATCATAGTTAATTCGAGTTGTTCTTGAGACGAAACTCAAATCTCAAAACGTCAATTAATTTAAATAGCAGGAAGTATAGAACGATATATATGTAATCCGAGAAATATTATTGGCATGCCTCATACCATCACTTTTCATATACTGGGAATCATGTATTTGAAGCAAATGAATGAATGATGATGAATAATGAATTCAAATTATTGTCTATCTGACTATATTATTGAACTTGGCGAATATAAGGTCAACCAAATTTTATACGCTGATTAGTTTATTAGAACGTAACAACTGATCTGAGTTTATTACATTAACATATTTTAAAAATGGTATAGTTGAACAACCTACAAGGCTAAAACAATACGGAAACTTAACTCTAATTCTAATGTATGTATATTACTGGACCGGTTACGGTTCCGTATAGATTTGTTTCGTATAGAATTCCGTACAGAAAAATAATTACACAATAATCCATGAAGAAATAATAATTACATCTTCAATCCCCACTCCAACCACCAATATTTGTATATTAACCCTTTACGGAATGTGTACGGAATATTTCTATAAGGCACCCTAACTTTCTACGTATATTACTATTCTACTAATAATAATTTTCTTTTTTAACCAAGATTTCTAGCTTGATGATTACGAGCCTGACCCTCTTCTCAAGAAGTTTAAAGTTTGATTCGACTTTCAGTTAATTGGATAGTTTAGTGGAAAGGACTTTTGCTAGTAACCAGAAGGTCATGGGTTCAATACTCACCTCATCGCTAATTTACAAAAAAAAAAAAAAAAAAAAAGTTCCAATCGACTTCAATAACTATTGCTCTATGAAATTTCCGGCGTACTTCTATGGTCTCAGACCCCCTCCTCTCCCCTTTTGGTCGGCTGTATGTAATAATAATAATAATATATTGACTTTATTATCTAAGAATTGAAACAACAGAAATAATTCAATAAACTACATACACTCTCGCATAAATAATTCAATAAGCTACAGCATATACTCTTAAGTAGCTAGGGAGTATATGTATAGAAAGGCATACATGAGCCTAATAAAGAGTTGACATATGTATAATTTATGTATTAAGAAACATCAATTATCGATTGCCAAGTTATTTAAATAAAATGCAATGGGACCAAGAGATTTGACCATATATATAAGTGGTGAAAGATATGGCCAAACTAACTGATAACCTTCAAAATGATATTCTAAATAACTATATGGATTAATTAGACTAATAAAATGCTTACAAAATAATCATATTATACAAGTCAATTGATTATCTTATCAATTGGAGTATTCAATATGGAGAGGAGGAGTCCAATTTTTGCTTTTAAGGGTCAAAGTGATTAGTAAGTATATTACTCCCCCGTCTATTATATATTTCGCTCTTTCTTAAATTTTTCATAAGTATTGTTTTATTTGAGCAACCTTTACATACAACGGTAAATATTAAGTGGTCTTTCTAGTGTTAATTGAACTGGAATGGTTATGGTTCTATTAATTAAAATTCTTTTATTAAATTTTTTTCTTAATCTACAAATTACACAATTAATTCTTAAATTAATGTATTATATAAATTACCAAATCATCATTATTACATATATATAGGACAGTCAATAATACTTGATTATTATATATAGGCTAATACCACATCAAGCCATCAATTTGATGAGTAGTGTTACTTACACTTTACATGAGTGTATGTTTTTAGATTTTATTTGTCTGATAGATGATGAATTCATGATAATATATATATGATCCTTTCGTGTATTACATCATAATAAGAAAGTATTATGTGTCTTACGTAGTTATATACTCGATCGTATACACATTTTGGAAGTGAACTTTTGGGGTATTTTTAGTTTCCAAATATATTTAAATATGTTAGAACAAGTCTTTTTCTGAGATCATATGGTTCAACTATGTCCAAACAATGAAGTTAGTAGGTGATTGTTGATTCTTTTTTGATTAATTATTCTATTCTTATGTGAATATATATATACTTGTCCTTTTGCCTATTCTAGAAAGCCTCTAATGCAAACAATGTTACATGGTTAGGTCAGGCAGGGTTGTACCTTCAATTAATTTACTTAGCTAACATATTTTATCTAAGTTAGTTGGATAATTAAGGTGTATACTACTGTATATATCCATCCTTATATAATAATAATAAGATATAGTTTTATAAAATGAGGTTTCATATTGACCCATAAAAAGTCAAAAGTGCAAATATTATCGACGGATATTAATCTAGGGACCAAATACACATTCGTTATATTCATGTCATTTACGAGAACCAAATCGCCACAAACACCTATTTGTTGGGACCAAATCATAATTATCTCTAATAAACAATGTTAACTTTAAGTATTTCATGAAGCTAACATTGGAAATAAATAGCACATACTCTTACAAACGTACTAACTAAATTTTGTGGATTTGGTCCTAGCCAGTAAGTGGGATCAAAAGTTTTTTAATTTTTTTTAGATGTTTTTTCCTATTTGTTTTATTAGGGATAAAAATTTTTACTTGATAATTTGATCTTAATAAGTGGGTCAATATTGTACTTTGATCCTAATAAGTAATATAAATACACAAATAGTTCTTATAAGTGGCTAGTAGTTACTATTGTCTCTCTCCAAAGTCCAAATATAAAATCATTTAAGAAGGCTACATACTACAAATAGCACTAACAAACTCCGTATTATACTCGTGGTATTTATTTGCAAAAGTCAAAAGAGGAGAGGGGCCGGGATGTTAGTTGGAAACTGTTTGGTGGTAGACTTCATTATTTTTTCTTCATTTTGTGTGTGAGATATGCATAAATTTAAGAAATTAAATGCAACCAGTATTTAATTATAGTCATCTAAATTTGATTAATTTGTTGATAAAAAGGTATCACTTCCTTCGTCCTTAAATGATTGGTACATGGTTGAACTTTAAAAATTTTGATCAATAACTCTCATTAACCAATAAGAAATAATATAGTCATCATATGATATCTTGTTAGATTCGTCTCAATATATATTTTTGAACTATCAACTTTTTATAATTTTTTCATATGTAGAACATGAGATATTTATGTTTGAAATCGTGCATTGTTGACCATGTAAAGTCAAAATGTACCAATTATTTAGGAACGGAAGGAGTATTATATAACCTTAATATGAACCCTACTAGTGTATGCATGTGTGCTTTTTAAAGTTGTTGATGTTGAATATTCTGTTAAGAACGAAGTCTCATTAGCCAAAACTCTATAATAATAACATCGGATGATTTTAAAAATTTGAGATCTTTAATGAAGGATTCTGACAACTCCTTATCTTGAATATGATGTCAAAGATTAGCGTAAAATGTATTTCACATGATCAGGAAATTAAAGCCTGCTAACCATTTCAAAACAGAAGATAAATTCCCAGTTGGATCGAAAAATTGTTAAAGGTTGCACTATTATTCTACTATTCTTTATACCAAATGTGGTTATAGTATAGAGTTACATGCAATATGATTACAAACTTGATCGAATACTCGAGTGTAACACTTCTTATTTTAAAATAAATTAGATTAAAATAATATGGTCATCGACTTTAATTATTTAATTATAATCTTTTGAACATATCATTTGTGAATACACTAATTAAATATAGTTTTAAGGTATATGAACATATTAATCTCTAAACTTAAATATACTTCATTTAGAAAAAGTTAATATATATGACAACAAATAAATTTATTGACACTCTGAGTAATATTGGATACTTAATACGTTCTCTTTTACTTATATTTTTAACTATTTGTACATAAATGAAGGAAAAAAGATCAAAATTAACAAAAAAAAGTATTTAAAAATGTAAAATGACAATCAATTGAAACTTTTTTTTTCCAAACCTAAAATTTTATTGAATGAAAACAGGATACAAACTAAGGCTATTTACAGTCAAATATAGCCATAGGGAAACCCCAATCTACACAACTATACCAATTCTCCTTACTCCTTTTTTTTTTTCCTATACAATCAATCTTATACCAAAATATCAAGTGGAAACCCCCAATCAATACAAATCCTCCAATTACCTTTTGTACGAGGCACTCTCCATCTACAAACTCGACCTCTAATATATATAATACTCCTATGAACAATATCCTCAACCACTCTATTTACATTATCAAACACCCGCCTATTCCGCTCCCTCCATATTTCATAGATCACACAACAAAGACTCAACTTGCGCAATCGATTCTTGAAAGACTTCCCCTTATAGTTAGAAATGACATATTCTAACTCCTCGCTCCAACCCCTCGGCTCTCTGAAATCATCCACATACAAAAGCAACTTACGCCACACCGTACGAGAAAAGGGGCACTCGAAGAACAAATGCTTCACACTCTCCGCCTCTTCACACATCACGCACTTCTCGTCCACATTCATACCCCAACCTCGCAGTCTATCTTTCGTGGGAAGCTTTCCAAAACACAACACCCAACAAACAAAACTGTGTCGCGGCACATTCCCCGAAAACCAGACAATATCCACCCAGCTAGGCTTTGGCGTCTCCGGTTGGAGCGCCCTCCACATGACACTCGGCTTCACAGGCCCCTCGCACCCCCTCCACCTCACCATGTCTCTTTTACCAGCTCTCAGACGAGGCAAAGCATCAACAATGGCCTGAATTTCTGGTGTAAACCTTCTACCTCTTGGCCATCTTCCTCTCTCAATCACTTGAGCAATTGACATTTTTGCATCCACTCCCAAAGCCAACATTGTTGCCTCTGTACATGTCTTATCTAACGGCCCTTCCTCCTTCCACCAATCGAACCAGAAATTAGCTTCTTGCCCATCCCCTACCTCAACTTGGACATATTGTCGCACCATCTCTCTATGTTTCAACAAACTCCGCCAACCACTACTATCCGTGCTCCTAACTTTAAGACTCCAAATACTAGCTCCCCTCAACCTATACATAGCAATCCACCTTACCCAGAGACTCTCTTTAAGCCTGCAAATGTCCCAAATATGAGCAGCCATGCATACCCTATTCCATTCCCCAAGCTTCTTAATTCCCAACCCTCCTTCCTTCTTGCTTTTTGTGACATCATCCCATTTCACCTTCGCCAAATATCGACCACTCGCTTCCCCCCTCCATAAAAACCGTCTAACCATTCCTTCTATCTTCTTAATCACCGCCTTCGGAAGATACATACATTGACACCAATAGTTCTCTTTACCAAAGATAACAGTATTTATGAGCACTAATCTCCCAGCAAAACTCAAGTGTCGATTACCCCATGCCTCTATCTTTGCTTGAATCCCCTCGATCAACGGCCGACAATCCGAAAACCCAATTTCCTTAGTGACCAGTGGAATTCCCAAATATTTGATGGGCAGTTTACCCAAAGAGATGCCCAACAATCTGCTCAAATCAGCCTCGCGTTCTTCGTCTACTCCTGCGACATACAATGTACTCTTGGTCAAGTTTGGCTTAAGCCCGGACAACTCCCCAAACTCCTTCAAAACTCTTGCAACAATACACACCGTCTCTTCAGTAGCACCACATAACACAAACATATCATCCGCAAAACAAACATTCGTCAAACACAACTCCTTACACCCTGGATGAAAGACAAAATCAATTGAAACTTTGTAATTGGTTAGTTTAAAATTTCATAGGAAAAAATAATCAATAAGTATATCTAAATTATAATTTTTTCTATTAATTATACTAGAAAAACAACTATTTAAAAATAAAAAACTACTAAAGCTAAAAAGACAATTAAAAGAAAATTGAGAAAGTACCGTAAATCAAAATATAGCCAAGTAATGCAACTCTTGCATCCCTTTATAATTTCTAAGCAATATTTTTTTAATCACCATTAGATTCAACCATTACTATTAATTATGCACAAAATAGATTTTGGGCTGAGCATAATATCTATTATTAGGAAGAATTGAGCTAATAATGATATTTTTATCACAAGTTCATCTATTCCATCAGTTTTATCACTCCTATATGTTTAAATTCTAATATTCTCCATGTTTTTTAGAGTCAGTCTAATAGTCTAGTGGAAAAGGCTATTGATAGTGATCAGAAGGTTCTGGATTTGAAGCTCTCCTCATTGCTAATTTACAAAAATGAAAAAAAGATTCTCCAGGTTCTTTAATGATTGTTTCATTTATAATCAAAATTAAAAAAACAATTCACCATAATATTTGGGGATGGAAATAGTAGTATTGGCAATAAGTTTAGATACATAATAATACATTGACTAAAAATTGAAAATACTGAAACTGCCGATTACGTAACCAGAAAAAGAATAACAATAATAATGGAAAACGACATATAGAGGGTGTATACATGTCAACAAATCTGTATACGTGTAAGCTGTAAACCTCAATACCTTGCATGACCATGTCAATAAAAAGCAAAGTATTTTGGAGGGCAAAATAGTCAATTACTTCCTTGGATGGTTGAACAAGGCAACTACAAATACCAAAATTGAATTTGTTGTTAACATAACACAATATAGTGTGAATATTGGTACAAATTGGTTCTTAAAAACGACAAGAATATTAATATAATTTTTGAAAATGATAAATATTACACACATTTTATATTATATCTATTTTCACTTTTCGAGGATTATTGTATTATTAAAATGCATGTGACAATATGATGATGAACTAAATTCTTAGTGTTTCAAATGTCACAAAGGAGGATCAAGGTCAACCAAAATTATACTCCCTCCACCCTAAAAAATTGTTACATTTTGACTTTTGAAAGTCAACAAAATACGATTTAAAACATAAATATCTATTATTCTACATACAAAAAAAATTATAAAAAGTCAATATTTCAAAAATATATATTGAAACGAATCTAACAAGGTCCACAAGACTATATTATTTCTTATCGTTTAATGGGAATTCATGATCAAATTTTGTAATGTTTGACTAACAAAAGTCAAAATGTGACAATCTTTTAGGGACAGAGGGAATATATACTTTCTCAGAGTTCTTTTTTTAATAAATGAATAATGAAAATATGAGTATAATATTATAAATAAAAAATACATAAAGTCATAATTAATATATCGTTAGATATTATATGTTAATTAATACTCCACTAAATTAGTATACAGTTAGAATGAAATATGAAATACTAGTAATTGTCTTCAATAAGTGTTGAATCCACTAAATTTATTATTTAATTCAAAGCTTTTGTTAGATGCCACGAGACTACTCGACTTTTAGCACTATATGAACAATTAATTCTACCACAATGCATGAAAAACCATTGTTTTTCTTTCTTTGTTATTGCTATTTTGTAATTTTCCAATCAAAGTCTTATGGTTTGTTGAGAGAGAGAGAAGAAGACAGACCGCTTTATCTAAAGAGTTATTTATGGGATATTGGGAATTTGGGATTGTTTCAAAAAGTCTTCTGCTTCTAAGGGAGATTGAGTTGAAGCTCTTAAAATAGCTTTGTCTTTCTTCTCAAGCATTCAATTTTCACATATCTTTCTTTCTACCCCCAATCTATCTTTTCTTCATTTCATTCTTCAAATCAAAACAACCCCAAATTTATAACTTTCTATGTAATAACTAATGATAATATGTTTTCTTTTTCTTTATCTTTAATTTCTTCTATTATTTTATTATCGTCAAGAATTGATTATTAGGCTGCACCACATTTATTTTCAACTGCATAGATTACGGTGGGTATTGTTTTATAGTAAGAAAAAATTGAATAAAGTGTTTAGAAATTGTGCTATAAATTGGCTTTGAGGTTTCTTGAAAAAATAGTAGTGCTTACTTAAGAATAAAAAAAAATGGCTTCTTCTTCTATAAATGGAAACAATCATCAAGCTTCAAAATTTGGGATTCAGCATCACTTTCATGAGCATCATCATCATCATCCCCATGATCAGCAACAACATCATCAGAATAATCAGATTTCATTTGAGATGATGCAAGCATCTAATTCATCATCAAATATTATTCCTGGAAACTATATGTAAGTAAAAAAACATCCTTAATTTACATAATTTTATAGAATATTATAAGTACCCAAAGAAACCCTTTTGCTTATTTGTTCTCCTAAGTTATCCCGTAAAAGCTCCGGTTAGATATCACCAGACTAATAGCCAACTGTTATTTTATTTCGAAGTTGTTTTTGATTTGCTTGTGTTTGATTAGAGGAAGAGATGCTGGAAGTATGGATTTGGTGGATGTTGATTCGCCATTTTATCTTTATCATCAGCTGGAAAATCAAGAACCTCCTCAGCTCAATGATCAAAGACGTGAGATTTTATTTGATATACTTCATTTTTTTTTAAATTATTAACCCTTTTTTAAGCTATGATCCAAAAACTAGCTAAAGGTTTCATCTTTTTTACCTCTTCAAAATTCTGTTTCTCTAAATCTGTTGGATTTTTCACAGAGAATCTCTGTTTAGTTGATCATGAAAAAAGTATGTTTGTACTTCCTTTGACCAGATCTTCTTAGCAAAAAAACAATTTCAATTTTCCAACAAACAAAAATTTTCAGTGTTTTTCTTCTTCTTATTGATCCTTGCTTGTTTTCTTTTCAAGATTTTGGACCATGACATGTAACAACCATGTAATAATCTGATTCCATTATTTGTTTCTGCCATTTTTGTTGTCCCAAAAAGAAAGTCCATATTCCTTCTTCTTGATATTATTCTTTTCCTCTTTTTAATTAATTTTGAGTTATGCAGAGAATAATTCTTCTATGACGCCTCATACTTTGAATATATTTCCATCTCAACCCATGCATGCTGTTGCAGAACCACTACAACAATCTGGAGTTTCTAAGGTGAAGATATATACAAACCGTTAAAATTGTACTATATGTAATAATTATTCTTGCTTTAATAATTTTTGTGTGGAGAGGGTGATCAACTACCTTCTTTCCGTATCTACTTTCGAACATTCTTGCTTTGAAAATTTATACACCGTGCATTGAGGGGTTATATTATAAGTTTATAACTATCCATGACCTCCTCGATACACGATGTGTAATATTTTAAAACGAAGGTGTATAAACATACACGAAAGGAGGTACTACCTTTCTAATTTTTATTTTTACTTTGTTAATTTGATTGTTTATGGAGCTATCTCTATCTAATTTGTTTTCCTCTCACTATCTTATCAATAATTCAATATATGAATTGAGTAATCTTATAATAGTGGGATTTATTAATATTAATGTTGTGTTTGGTAGATAACTAATGGAGCAGGTTCTTCATCATCTACTGAGCCGTCGATGGAGCTATCAAACAAGGGGAATAATAATAATGGTATAGCTTATGCAGCTGAACAACCAAACAAGACTCCAAAGGTAAGTCCAACTTCTATATCATTTAAATACAAAATGTCTACTAGCAATCTAATCCGTTTCATTAAATTAATTAATTATAACCTATTTTATTGTTGTTTGTTTATAGCTTACTTTGATTATTCTTATTGATTCTTAAATTCTTTAATTTGTTGCTTTCAATTTTGTTTTTGTTTCAGCGTGAGGGAAAAGGAAAGACTCCAATGACCTCTGATGGTGAGCATGGAGGGGCTCCCAAGGATCCAAAGGTTTTATCCATTTCTCAATTTCAATTTTTTGTTTCTCGACAATTAGCAATGAACAGAACCTTCTGATCACAAGCAAAAAAAATTTCACTAAGCTATTCAATTAATTCGATCTTCTTCTTAATTATAATTTTTGATCAACTTTTAGTATATTTAGTCCTTTGATATATGCATATATATTGAATTATATTTTTTTCTTTTTCTGATTTTGTATATGAATTCAGACTCTTAGGAGGCTTGCTCAAAACAGGGAGGCAGCAAGGAAAAGTAGGCTGAGAAAAAAAGTAAAATAAAGAACGATTAGTTTTCAGAAATTCAATAATCCTGAATTATTTTAATTTGTCCATTATTTTATGGAATCTTTTTTTTTCTTCTAATTATTCCATAAACTATTGTAGGCATACGTTCAACAACTCGAGTCTAGCAGGATTAGGCTCAGTCAATTGGAACAAGAAATCCAAAGGGCACGAGCTCAAGTACGTACTCAATATCCTATATAGCTAATAGAAATAAACCATTGCTACTATCTTTTTTAAATATGACCATTCATCGCTATTTTTCGAGTCCACACTAATTGTAAACGACGTCAACTAGGAGAATTGTATATGACTATTATATATAATATTTTATCTTGTGTTCCTCAAAACCATTTTCTTTATTTTATTGTTTTAGGGTTTTATGATCGGCGGCAACAATGGGCTCCTAGGTGGTGATCCATCGGTTCTTGCACTAAACAACAACTTATCAGGCACCTACACTAAAACACCAACGAAAACTTTATAAATTTTAATTTTTATGTCACTCTTATATTAACATTTAATTTAATTTGTGTTCGATAATTTATAGGATCGGCATTTTTTGACAATGAGTATATGAAATGGCTAGAGGACCATACAAGACTCATGCATGAGCTACGCGCCGCAGTGGAGGAGCACTTACCGGAGCACGATCTCCGAGGCTACGTCGACAATTGTTTAGTACACTTGGAGCAAGTGTCGAACCTCAAAGACCTTTTATCAAAGGTTGATGTCCTCCACCTCGTTACCGGCACTTGGACTACTCCAGCAGAGCGACATTTGATGTGGATCGGAGGATTTCGCCCCTCACACATCTTCAAGGTTATAAAATTAAAACCCAATTTTATTATAACCAATCGTATCTTTTAATATTTTGTGAAACTTATCTCTATTACCTAAAAAAAAGTTTCTCTATATATTATAGAATTTTGAATATTGCATGATTTGTCACATAATGATTAATGAGAGTATACGTTAAATATGTGATGAAAGAATATGGGCAATATTTCTTGATTAGGGTTTTTGTTAGGTATCAATCGTAGATAGAGTGTAAAGCAACGTTTGTTATTATTATTATTAGGTTGTGGATTTTCGTGTCTTTTTATGTGATGAAGCCAAACAAGGAGGTTTAGACGGCTCGTTGTCTTCATGTTCGATCATTATAAATAATCTTCTTCTATTCTTTGGCTTAGTAGTCTTTATTTCATGAACATATTTAATAATTTCTTGATTGATTTATTTGCTTCGATTGGTTATGACTTATGATGAAAGAAGAGTAAATTGTCAAAATGGTCAAAAAGTGAGTCGAGGTTGTCATTTAGTTCTGGAAAGTTTAGTAGTGGCAAATTAGCCATTGAAATTAGACAAAAGTTGCAATTTAGTAAAAAATTGAGGGAGTCATACGTTAAAGTTTTAAAGCCAATTGCATGAATACTGTTAAGTTTGACTCTTATTAATTAATTGTGTATTTTAAGATTACCTACATCAATTTTTGGTTGAATCGTAACTTTTTTAATTCTGGGGACTAATTCGCAATTTTGAACTTTTACATACCAAAGCAACCTTGACCCACTTATTGGGACCATATCGACAATTCCTTTATGAAAAAAGGGAGTTTTTTATGCATTCAATTTTGAAATATGCAATCTTCAAGATGATGTCCATTAGGCCATTAGAGTTTTTGAAAGTTTAAATCTTAATGTTGTGATTACACATTTACATCATGCACTACAATAATAACGAAGTTTCTTATTATGCATTTAATTTTGAAAAATATTCAATGTTTGCAAATTGCAATATACTGTAATAGATAATCAAGTGTTACATGTTTAATTTTTGACTCATTATTATTTGATCCCTCTTAATCTTCGATCACTAGAATGATCAACTTGACATATCACATATATAAATATAGTTGGGTTGATCTGGTGGTTTACTTATATTCTTGTTTGATGCAGGTGATCTTGAATCACATTGAGCCCTTAACAGAGACTCAACTCATGAACATTTGCGCTCTACAGGCATCAACTGTAGAAACTGAAGAGAAAATGAATAATGCTTTCGAAATTCATCGTCGCATTCTCATTGATACCATTGCAGCCGGTTCGTTACACCCGCCAAACAATGCCAATGACTACAACAATCACCTCTTTTCAGCCATGACTAAGGTTTCCAACATTGAGCCCCTAGCCAGACAGGTAAATAATATATAGTTCACCAATTGAGTTTACGTACGATGAAATCCCATGAATAAATTAACATGATTAACCGCGTACATATAACATCATATATGAATCAAACAAATTGACGTTTTTACAGGCGGAAAACTTGAGGCACTCCACACTTCTCAGGCTTCGGCAGATATTAACAACTCGACAAACTGCAAGGTGTTTGTTGGCCATTTCAGAATATTGCCAACGTCTTCGTGCTCTTAGCTCTCTTTGGGTGACTCGTGGACAACATAATTAGTCAAGAATATATATATATATATGATAAGTTTTATGAGGTAAATATTTGTTGTTACTTGTTGGTTTGAAGTCTTTGTATATATATATGTAATTAGGCTTTAAAGAATAGGTTGTTTCATGTTTGTAGTAGATTATCAAGTGAACCAAGTTTTCATATTTTAATTGGTCGTTCTAAGCTAAGGTCTTTAATTGGGAATTTGGCAAGATTGGCACCTAGTGAGACAGCTGAGGATCAACATCGTTATCGAATATTGTTTTGGCTCAGTCCTCCTGACAATAATAATTTCTCATTCCTATATATATCGTCAATGCGTCATCAATTGGCCAAGGGGTAACCCAACTACAAAAGTCTCCAATCTCAATAGGGTTTTGGCACAAAGCTCTTTTATTGAGGAAGCGAAAGAAATTAAAAGGCTAGGTCACTGGTATACAAAACAGTAGCGGAGGCTAGAATATATTTCTCTGGCTTGAATAAAATAAGGCAGACTACTAACGTATATATAATAATATAGGTTAGGGTTAGACAATATTAAGAGGCTACTAATTGTATTGGACTTAATTGGTTTGAGCCAATAGATTATTAACAATCTCCACCTTTGGACCAAGACATCGCATTTGACATAGAAATCCAGCAACTCGTCATCGCCAAATCATACTTGTAAAATCGCAAAGACTATATAAGTAATGGAGGGTACACAAATCGGGACAAGGGAAACAAGTAACCAAGTCAACGAGGGACCGAACTCTACCAAAAAGTCATCGAGTTCTAAAAACGTACGGGTCAACTAACTTGTGTCAAAGTTCAGGATTCTTTGACATGACATGAGCTTCTCTGCAGGCAAACACTTTGTACCCGTAACAGCAGGATTAAATTTCGAGGGAATTTTCTCCAACCTAACAATGCCTTTATTAACAATATCACGAATATAATGAAACCTAACATCAATATGTTTAGTCCTATCATGGAAGACAGGGTTTTTACATAATTAAATAGCAGATTAACTATCAGAAAACACAACCACATGCTTATCAAGAAAATCAATTTCAGACAATACAAACCTAAGCCACAAAGCTTCTTTATAAGCTTCCGTTGCAGCTATATATTCAGATTCAGTAGTAGATAAATTAACAATGTGTTGAAGTTGAGACTTTCAACTAATGAAAGAACCACACAAAGTGAACACATAGGAAGTAGTAGATATTCTATTATCCCTATTATTAGCATAATTAGAATCAACATAGCCAATCAACTTAGTACTATCATGATATTTAGAGAAACTCAAGCCAAAATTAACAGTCGATTTCAAATACCGTAACAATCACTTTAAAGCATTCCAATGAAGCATACCATGATTAGACATATACTTACTCAAGCAAACTAACCGCATATGCAATATTAGGCCTAGTGCTAACCATGATGAGATACATAACAGAACCTATAGCATTAGAATATGGCACATTTTTCATATCATTCATTTCAGTTTCTGTCTTGGGAGACTGATCCTTACTTAACACAAAATGAGAAGCAAGAGGCACATTAACAGGTTTAGCATCAGACATAAAAAATTTACTCAATATATTTTCAACATATGCACTTTGATTTAAAACAAGAGTCGATTTATGTCTATCTCTAATGATGTTCATGCCCAAAATCTTCTTAGCATCACCTAAATCTTTCAATGTCAAAATTCTCACAAAGACATTTTTGCACATTTTTAATAGACTTCAAGCAAGGACTAACAATCAACATGTCATCCACATAAATCAAAAGAAATACAGGAACAGAGTCTATGTTTTTGAAATAAAGGCAATGATCAGAAGAACTTTTATGAAACTTCAAATACAATTGTCAAATTTAATATTCCATTGCCTAGGGGATTGTTTAAAATCATACAAGGTCTTTTTTAACAAACACATATTATCAGGCAATTTAGGGTCCACAAAGCTCTCAGGTTGATGCATATAAATATTTTTGTCAAGTTCACCATGTAAGAAAGCAGTAGTCACATCCATCTGTTTTAATTTCCAATTAAAATGAACAACTAAAGTAAGCATAATACGAACAGTAGTAAACTTAACCACAGGAGCAAAGATCTCATCATAATCAATTCCCTCCTTTTGAGTAAATCCCTTAGCTATTAACCTAGCTTTAAATCTAACCTTATCAGATTCTTGATTCACCTTAAACAACCACTTACAGTCTACCACATAATAACTAGGGGGTCTAGGAAAAAGTTTTTAGGTTTGATTAATCCTTAGGATTCCATCTCATTATTCATAGCATCAATCCACTCATTAGAATAATTCGACCTTAAAGCTTCTTTGTATGTCTTAGGCTCATCATACTCAACAGACTCAAACACATTAAAAGCAAACTCAGACAAGTTACAATCATTCAATACCTATCCGATATTTTAATGATATATGTAAGTGTGTATTGTATGGGTATATGGTTCCTAAATTAATATTACAGTTAAGTGTTAAAGAAGAACAAAAATTTAAATTTATTTTGGGAGAACACGGATCGACAAACTTATCTCTAACCACTTCACTATTACAAATGACTTCATCATTATGCAAGTATGGAAATTGGAAAGTAACATAATACAAATTCAAAACATGCAATATCAGCTAAATTTCAAAGTCGAAAACTTAATCAATCATTCATAAAAATCATCATCAAAAGACATACGATTCCCTATTAATTGGAGGAAGGGATTCTTTTCTTGTAAGGTGCAGCTCAAACAGTTTTTACTAAATCACTTGAGAATCTTACATATCCAAACATTAAAAATTGTTAAAAATATCATTGAAGTCATATGCAATCCGGCAATGGAGAACCACACAGGCATCGATTATGGGAATAAACAGATTCATCAAATCTCTGCAAACTTGCCCCAACTGGTATCTTTCCACACAATCTATTGTAACTAACATTGAAGAGATCCAACCTCACTCCAGTCATCTCATCAGGAAGCTTCCCAAATATCATGTTATTGTTCACAAGAAAAACCTGCAAATTCTTTGGAACCTTAAGCTTAGACAAATTGAACTCGAACATATTCGTCGAAAGATCAACAATCCGAAGTATCTTGTTTCTCCCAAACAAGAAAGAAACATCACCCACAAGCTTATTGTTTGACAAATTTATTCTCTCAAAATTTAATTTCCTGAACGATTTTGGCACTTCCCCTATAAACAAAAAAGTTTAGTTAGTGATGTGAACAAATAAGGGCACACTATATAGTTTTTGTATGAAATGAGTAGTAAATGTTTATCTTTTCAATATTTTGAATTTTGAAAAATGAGGGATGCGACTGCTCTCAACGCCTCCCCTTAGTTCATCCAGTACCTGTAAGTTGGTTTCCCGCGACAAAAAGATTCAGCACTGGTCGATTTTGAAGCTTCCCGAATAAATTTGTTGGTATGTTTCCTGTTAACTGGTTCTCGCTTAAAGAGAGATGAGTAAGACGGGGAAGCTGAGAAAGCGAAGCTGGAATAGAACCAGTGAAAGCATTGGAAGCTAAATCAAGAAATTCTAAGGTTTTGATGTTGCCAAGAAATGAAGGAATGGGTCCAGAAAGATTGTTGTAACCGAGCTCAAGGTGTTGAAGGTATGTAAGATTAGAGAATGATTCTGGAATAGTTCCTGTAAGGTTTGTTACAGAGCTAAATACTAAGTATTGAAGATATTTTAGATTGGCCAGAGTGGATGGGATTCGGCTGCCTGCAGGAGCGTTAACGAAGGAGATGCCGAGGGCAGTGATATGGTTGGTTGTGAGATCACAAGATACAGGAGCAAATTCATTGTACCAATCACTACAACAATCAGTTTTGGGATCCCATGACTGTAAGTTGACTGGGTTGTTTAGATCTTTCTTGATCTGCAGAAGGATTTTTTTCTCTTGGGGGTTGCATCTCTCTGAGAAAGAGGGGGAGGGGAGGGAGAATATGAGGAGAATAGAGAGGTGAATCAAGAGATTGTTGATGTTCATTATTGCTTTGGTTTGTTGTAGGTTCAAGTGTCTGAGAAATCATCCTTAAAACAGACAAGATTGTAGGATTTTGTATTAGCCATGAGAGCCATGTGATGGGTAATCAATTATTAATTCAAGTATGTTGGGCGAATAGGAGAGATGGAGATCAGTATTTGAGTCACCACCACGTGCCCATCAGTACTAGCTAATTTATTTTTATTATTTCAAGATTCACACAATCAACTGTATATATCTGTAGATTATTAAAGAATACTAGGTTGTTTCAGGCAGATGTTCATGTTAACTAATTAGTTCTCATTTCTTTAATTGACAGTTTTAATTTGCGATCTCCATATTCAAAACAAGTCATATCAACTAGGATTTGTAGTTAAAAACTCAATCAATCGTGCATAAAAATATCAAGGAATCACATACAGTATACCTAATGCTGGCTAGGGGGCGAGTATCTGGTTATCTACTCGAGTACTCGTCTCTATAAACTGTTTCATAGTTAACGAGTCTAAGGTTGTTGCCTTCGTTTTGGAAAAACCTAAAAATAAATGTTTGTCTCAAATTTTATTAGAGTTGCAAAATGGCCCAAAAGTAAGTACAATAGTTAAGTTTTAAAGAATGTGTTTAGTTTTGCTACCACTTGCACACATGATACATAATTACAGAGACCAATTGTGCATCGTTACCACTTACGGGGACCAAAGTGAAACGATCACCCACTTAGTATGACTATTTCGACAATTAACTCACTTATCATCAAGTCAAGTTGGATATTAACAACTCATTACTGAATCGTTGTCACTTACGAAGATCAAAGTGCAACGACTACCCATTTATTGTGATTACAAATTTACATTATATAATAATAAGGAAGATCTATATGATAATTTTCGAATTGATCATAATGAAGTACTATTTTGCAATGTACTATAATAGATATTAAAGGAAGTGTTACATGTTTAATGTTTGACTCGTCATGTACTCGAAAGTTTTGGTATTATTAAGTTTTCTTCTATTAAAGTTTTTCTAACAGACTAACATGACAACTTAACTATTAACGTAGAAATTAATTGTGTAGTTTATAAATTAAGGAAAACATTAATAGATAGAACTAGGGCTATTATTGGACCAGGAGAATCGAGATATGTCCGGTACACGATCCGCAAACTCTGGTCTATTTATTTAGCCGGTAAGATAACATTCCGGAACCTGTATAAAATCCTTGTCTAGTTTCTTGTTTCAGCAAGTTATTTCTTCTGTTTATCATAATCTGATTAGTGGGCGTCATCTAGTTATTAGATTAATTTTGGGACAACTTTAATTAATTTTACAACGGATACATATTCCTACGAAGATCGCCCACAATTTGAAGTAGAAAAACTTTAACAATAATGCATAAAAATCATCATCAAATGACAAATGAATCCCTATTAATTGGAGACAGGGATTATTTTACTGTTTGGTGCAATTCAAACAGTTTTTGCTAAACCACGTCAGAATCTTACACTTCCAAACATTGAAATAGTTAAAAATATGATTGAAGTCATTTGCAAGCAGGCAATGGAGAACCACATAGACATCGATTATGGGAATAAGCATTTTCTCCAAAGATCTGCATATTTCCCCCAACTGGTATCTTCCCACACAACCTATTGTAACTAACATCCAGCATATTCAACCTCGCTCCAGTCATCTCAACAGGAATCTTCCCAAATATCCTGTTATGGCTCACATTAAATTCATACAAATTCTTTGGTACCTTAACCTTAGACAAATCGAACTCGAACATATTCTCTGAAAGATCAAGAGTTCGAACTGTCTTGTTTCTCCCAAACAAGAAAGAAACATCACCCACAAGCTTGTTCCTTGCCAAATCCAGTGTCGCAAAATTTATTTTCCCGAAAGATTTTGGCACTTAACCTGTAAACAGAATAGTTTAGTTAGTAATGTGAACAAATAAGGGCAGACTATATAATTTTTGTATAAAATGTATAGTAAATGCTTATTTTTTCAATATTTTGTATTACAGAAAAAAGGGAAGCTACTGCTCCCAACGCCTCCCCTTAGTTCATCGAGTACCTGTAAGTTGGTTGTCCGATAAGAAGAGATACTGCAATGGCCGATGAAGAAGCTTCCCGAATAGACTTTTTGGTATGTTTCCTGTTAACTGGTGCTCCCTTAAACTGAGATCAGTGAGACGGGGAAGCTGAGAAAACGAAGCTGGAATAGAGCCAGTGAAAGCATTGGAATTTAAATTAAGCACTTCTAAGGTTTTGATCTTGGCAAGAAATGAAGGAATTGGTCCGGACAGATTGTTGTAGCTGAGCGAAAGCTGTTTAAGGTATTTAAGATTAGAGAATGATTCTGGAATAGTTCCAGTGAGGTTTGTTACATGGTCAATTGCTAATATTTGAATATATTTAAGATTGGCCAGAGAGGGTGAGATTTGGCTCCCTGCAGGAGCGTCGAAGTAGGAGACTTCGACGATAATGATACGGTTGGTTTCGGTATCACAATATACAGGAGCCCGATCAGTGTTCCAATCACTACAGCAATCAGTTTTGGGATCCCATGACTGTAAAATATCTGGGTTTTTTAGATCTTTCTTGAACTGCAGAAGGGCTTTTTTGTCTTGGGGATTGCATCTCTCCGAAAAAGAGGGGGAGGGAGAATATGAGGAGAATAGAGAGGTGAATCAAGAGATTGTTAACGATGTTCATTGTTTTGGCTTGTTGTAGGTTCAAGTGTGGACAATATGTGTCTGTGAAATCATCCTTAAATAGACATCTCTATAGTATTTTGTATTAAATCATTATTTCAACTATGTTGGGCGAATAGGAGAGATGAGATGGGTCTTTAAGTCACAGCCACGTGCACCTTCACTACATAAACCAACACCAAATCAAGAATAAATATGCAGTACTATGTTACTTAGATACGAGTATTAATTTTTTTTGAGATCCACACTTCCACAGTTATGGTACAACCGGTCAAATGCATTTGAAGAAAATTGAACTATATATATGTGGCGATTTATAAATGATACGCTCGTTTAAGGCTGGCTAGCCCATCGCCCAACAGAGGAGGTGAAACCGGGATGTGTCTCTAGCGGCTCGGTACTCCACCTCAAGAATGCCCAGAGTAGGCTGGGTAACCACCCACAAGCAGATCCTCTCTTGAACAAATGCAGAGTTACTCATGCACCTACCGTGGATCGAACCCACACACTTGTGGAGAAGTACACTCTTATAGTGAAGTCCCTTACCATTTGAGTTATGCCCCGTGGGCTATGTGCGATTTATGGGTATATGTTTGTAAGGTGCTTTTGGTAAGTCACTAATTTCTTTCAAAAAGCGTTCGATATATATTTTGAAATAGGTGTTTGAAACACTCAAATATATTGCAATTTACACATAAATATTAATTCAAAATTAAAAATATATATATTTTCATTTTATTTTACAAAAAGTATTGGGTAAATGGCTTCTGACATCACTTACGTTTGGAAAAAAAGCCAGTTAGATCACTCATGTTTCAAAAACGCCAGATAGATCACTAATGTTTAAAAAGTCACTCATTCGGGTCATTCCATCAAATTTTTGAAGGGTATTTATGTACAAACACATTTTTTCCTCTCATAAGCACCCAATTTAACTCTTATTAACATATTGACCCCAATCTCGAGAATACAATTTTTTTCGATTTCTTTTTTGATATTTTTTCGATTTTTTCAAGATTTGTAATCTTAGGATTGGGGTCAATGTGTTAATAAGAGTTAAATTGGGTGTTTATGAGAGGAAATAATGTGTTAGGACATAAATACCCTTCAAAAATCTGATGGAGTGACCAGAATGAGTGAGTTTTTAAACATTAGTGATCTAACTGGCGTTTTTGAAACATGAGTGATCTAACTGGCTTTTTTTCCAAACGTGAGTGATGTCAGAAGCCATTTGCCCAAAAGTATTTGTTTGGTTAAACGAGACGGAACCAAAACCGTCTACCCCTGATTGGTTGTCCACATCAAAGGTCCCATAACGGAAAGATCACTAGTTTAATTTCTACCCTAATTGTTAGTATAAATATAACAGTCCCATCCATATAGCCAGATAATTGACCTTATAAATTAACATTATGTTCTCAGATGCACCGAATCTCTTATGACTACCCAAAATAATAAAACGTGTTGAATTGGAGGGAATAATTTAGCATTGTAAATTGCAAGTTGTAGTTGATGAAGATGGAAGCAATTAGGAACCTATAGTGTGTACTGTATTATTAGTATAGATAATATGCACCGTCAGATGAGAACAGTTTTTCAATTATTAACATCGTACTCCAGTTTTTGGTGTTACCATGTCATTTATTTTAATGATCTTGAAATACCCCTACAGATCCCACACTGAACAACATATCTATCTAAAATATAATTTTTATGTTTTATAGTTAATTGAAAAGTCTAGTGGAAAAGTCACTTGCTAGTGATCATAAATCGTAGATGTGAAACTCACCTCATCGTTAGTTTACAAAAAAAAAGTTATATTTTAATGTATGGTGGGTATTAGATTATGGCTAATTAATCATCATTTTAGGGTGGCATTAACAATCTTGGGAGGATATGGGGTCCGTGTATTAAGAACCACCACGGGCACCTTCGCCACATAGAGGAAACCAAATCAGTAATAATTATGTCAACCATAAAAGCATCAAGCATGGTTTATTAGTCTTCCAAGTGTGACTATGTGCCTTGTGGGAAAGCATATGATGGCATCTTAAAAAAAGTCAATTGTCTATTAGTAGTATAATTTTGTATTAGCCATTACCCTCACGTGATGGTTAATTGATCAAACGGTTTGATCACTAGCATTTAGTCAAAAACGCCAGTTGATCCTATTGTCACTTTGTATACTTTCGATAACTCTTGTTCGGTAATATATATACACTTTGAGCCACTCACGAGCTTTTTTTATGTACAATCGTTTAATTTTTGACATTTTAAACATTTTTGCTAAGGCTATTTTTGTCCGTCTCCAATAAATTTGTTATTAAGCTTCAACTAAGACTCATAATCTTTTTCCTTAGGCCACCATTACACTTCAAAAGTTCCATTACACTTCAGAAATACCCCTACAAAAAAAACTTGTGGGTTGTACATAAAAAACACTTGGGTGACCCAACGTATATATACTACTGAACATGAGTGATCGAAAATATATAAAGTCATACTAGAGTGATCGACTAATTTAGTAAATGTTAACGATCAATGAAGCAATTTGTTCATTATTTTAAGGTGGGTTTAAATATCTTGGGAGGATGTGAGAGATATAGATCCATTTTAAAAATCATCATTCACTTACTTTGTCGTATGTTACTCCATTAATTTCCTCTCATGAAATGTACAAAGTTTTATCCCGAGGTCAATTTTGGATCACCCTCTTCAAAAAATTAAAAAAAGATGATTGAATGTTATAAATGTGAACGGACAAAATTACCCTCGTTAAAAACTTAAAAAATGCACCCAAAATCTTTCAAAACGGTCCAGTGACCCAATTTTAACGAAAAAATGTAATTAAGTGATCGAAAACACTCACTTTGAAAAGAGGGTGATCGAAGTGGAAAGTTTAGCAAAGTTCAGTGATCTTTCATGCCATTAACCCTATTTTAAATGCTATTCGGGCTACTTTGGAATAACATTAGGCCAATTAGGCACAACCAGACTTACTAAGGGAATATCATATCGAGTTAAGCTTTACAGGAGAAATAGACTACACCATAATTGACTTCATCAGTGTTGTATAGAGCTATAAACAAGTCGAATAATACCGAGCATCGGAAGATTTTAGTTCGGCTCTATCGTTCTCGAGTCGAACTGTAAACCAGCCGAATAATGGTCGAGTATCAAAATGAGAAGCTCGACTCTAAGTTTGTCAGACGAATTCGAGTCGAACTCTTGCCGAACTAGCTGAATAATTTGGTTTGAAGGTGATGAAACAAAATGAAATTCGACTAAATATGCTAAATCTACCAAAGAAAATAAAAGTAAAAACTAAAGTATATCTTTACCTCAAAATTCAACCAAATATGCTAGATCTATCAAAGAAATTGACGATTAATGGATCTCATACATATCTATATTACAATATTATTACATAATTTCACATGGTGAGTCGAGCCGAGCTTTTGCGAACCGTTTGCGAATCGAGCCAAATATTGATTTTCAAGATTTGGCTCTACGTTTGCTATTCCGAATCGAGCAACGAACCGAACTTTTTCGAGCCAAATACCCCGAGCCGAGTCGAGCTTCCAGGTTCATTTACGGCCCTAATCTTGTACGAGTGTAGAAAGTAACCGAATGCAAATTCCAAATAGGCCATATCGGCTAGGGTTAGAAGTCGAAAACTTAATCAATCATTGATATAAATCATTATCGAATGACATACGGTTCCCTATTAATTGAAGGAAGGGGTTATTTTCTTGTAAGGTGCATAGTGATGTGCATCAGCCGAGCTAAACGGAGCAGCTCCCTCGGTTCGGCTCGGGTAGCCGAGGATCGAACCTCGTCTCGTAATTAAACGAGTCGAGCCGCGAGCTACGTTCCCGACTCGGCGAGCTAGCTCGGGAAGCCGGTTCGGTAGCTCGTTAGTACATATGTTAATATTGATTTTAATAATATTAGTTATATTGTATTTTGTTAGTCATTTCAATTATGTGATTAATGCTTACTATATTTATTTACATTGTTACATGTTAGTTAATTTTATTACTTGTTACATGTTAAGTAATTTTATTAATTGTTTATGTAAAATAACTTTTGTTAATCCGATTGAACTTGAAACTTCGAAATGAGCTAAGTGAGCTATCTCGGAGCTCGATTCAGGAATGGCTCGAAAACGTGCAGTTTAAACAGTTGTTGCTAAATCACATCAGAATGATACATTTCCAAACATTGAAATAGGTAAAAATAACGTTGAAGTCATTTGCAAGCAGGCAATGGAGAACCACACAGGCATCGATTATGGAAATAAGCAGTTTCTCCAAAGCTCTGCAAACTTCCCCCAACTGGAATCTTTCCACACAACCTATTGTAACTAACATTGAAGAGATCCAACCTCAATCCAGTCATCTCATCAGGAAGCTTCCCAAATATCCTGTTATGGTTCACAACAAAATCCATCAAATACTTTGGAACCTTAACCTTAGACAAATCGAACTCGAACATATTCGTCGAAAGATCCAATCTCTGAAGTGACTTGTTTCTGCCAAACAAAAAAGAAACATCGCCCACAAGCTTGTTGCTTGACAAATCCAGTCTCCCAATATTCAATTTCCCAAAATATTTTGGCACTTCCCCTGTAAACAGAAAGGTTTTGTTAGAGATGTGAAAAAATAAGGGCAGACTTATAACTTTTGTATGAAATGAGTAGTAAATAATGTATATTTTTCAATTATTTGTATTTCGAAAAAATAAGGGAAGCCGACTGCTCCCAGCGCCTCCCCCTTGGTTGATTGAGTACCTGTAAGTTGGTTGCGCGAGAGAAAAAGATCCTGCAATGGTCGATTTTGTAGGTTTCCAAATAAATTTGTTGGTATGTTTCCTGTTTAGTGAATGATTCTGGAATAGTTCCTGTGAGGTTTGCTACATGGGCAATTGCTAAGCGTCGAAGATATTTTAGATTGCCCAGAGAGGGTGAGATTTTGCCTCCAGCAGCGTCAAAGAAGCCGATTTCGACGGTAGTGATACGGTTGGTTTCGGTATCACAAAATACTTGAGCCCGTTCAGTGAACCAATCACGACAGCAATCAGTTTTGGGATCCCATGACTGTAAAAGGAATGGGTTGTTTAGCTCTGTCTTGATCTGCAGAAGGGCTTTTTTATCTTGGGGGTTGCATTTTTCAGAGAAAGAGGGGGAGGGGAGGGACAATATGAGGAGAACAGAGATGTGAATCAAGACATTGTTGATGTTCATTGCTCTGTTTTGTTGTAGCTTCAACTGTGGAGGAGACGCGAATGTGAAATGTGATTTATACAGATAGACAACTATTTAGTACTCTGTATTTTGTATAAGCCATGAGCACCATGTGATGGCCAATCAATCATTAGTTTAAGGTGGCATTAATTATCTTGAGAGGATATGAGAAATAGGGTGGATATAATATGAGATATTTATATTTGAAATCGTATTTTGTTGAGTATTTTATTCTTATGGCTAAATGCATTGGTCGATAGTTTGAAATTTTAAATGATGATTTCATATGTTCTATCCTTATATCAAGAAAAAAATTGAAAAATACACAATATAAACCAACACATGAAATATACATCCCACCCAATACACCAACACGCATAACGGTTACAATTTTGTTACTTTGAAAATTTGTGCAATGAAAACAGTTTTTACCAAAAAAAAATTATTAGACCAGTCATTAAATCACAAGCACGTGCACCTTCACTAAATACTACTCCTGATTGGTTGTCCAAATCAAAGGTCCCATAACGAAAAATCACTAGTTTAATTTCTACCTTAATTGTTAGTATAAATATAACAGTCCCATCCATATTGCCAGATAGTTGACCTCATAAATTAACACTATATTCTCAGATCTACATAATAAAACGTGTTGAATTGGAGGGAATAATTTAGCATTGTAAATTGCAAGTTGTAGTTGATGAAGATGGAAGCAATTAGGAACCTATAGTGTGTACTGTATTATTAGTATAAATAATAGTATGCACCGTCAGATGAGAACATAAAATAACGGGCTCACAATTTTGAAATTTTTTCAATTATTAACATCGTACTCCAATTTTTGGTGTTATCATTTCATTTATTTAATAATCTTGAAATACCCAACAGATCCCACATTGAGCACCATATCTAATTAAAATATGATTACCACATGAGAAATCAGAGTTTTCCATATTTTAACGTATGGTGGGTATTAGATTATGGCTAATTAATCATTATTTTAGGGTGGCATTAACAATCTTGGGAGGATATGGCCTATGGGGTCCGTGTTTCAAGGACCACCACGGGCACCTTCGCCACATAGAGGAAACAGGGGCGGATCCAGGAACAAATTTTAGGGTGGTCCCTTAACAACTATGAATATAAACGAAAGTAATCATCAACTAACTTCTTATTCCTGCATTGATAGTAATCAACTAATCATTAATCCGTTTTATTTAATAAACGTCACATAAAAACAAAAAACCGTTTGAAGAATATACATTATTAAACAATAAATTGAAAAAGGGAAAAAAAACTAGAAAATGTAATGATGTAAATGGGACTCTGATGGTGAGGAAAGCGTTTGGAGGCAAGTAAATAAGGCAAAAAGCCTTGGTACTTTAGTGAGAGTACGAAAATGAGGAAAAAAAACAACTGGGGGAGGATTCGAACTCTCATAGTTGCTATGAAATGCTAACATCTTACCATCTAAGCTAGAAGAGTTTTTTGAATTTGGGGTGGTCCAGTGCATACTTGGACCAACCCCGGATCCGCCCCTGAGAGGAAACCAAATCAGTAATAATTATGTCAACCAAAAGCATCAAGCATGGTTTATTAGTCTTTCAAGTGTGACTATGTGCCTTGGCCCTGGTGGGAAAGCAAATGATGGCATCTTAAAAAAAATCAACTGTCTAGTAGTACAATTTTGTATTAGCCATTACCCGCACGTCATGGTTAATTCAGCAAACGGCTTCATTTATCACTAACATTTATCAAAAAATCTCAATCGATTATCCTACTGTCACTTTGTATACTTTCGATAATTCATATTCGATATTATGTATATTTCGGGTCACTCACGAGTTCTTTTTAGGTATAACCGGCTAATTTTTGACATTTTAAACATTTTTGTTAGGGCTATTTTTGTCCATCTCCAATAAATTTGTTATTAAGCTCCAACTAAGAGTCATTCTTTTTCCTTAAGGCTACCATTACACTTCAAACGTTCCATTACACTTCAAAAATACCCCTACAAAAAATGTTTAACATGTCAAAAAATTCACGGGTCATGCATAAAAAACACGTGGGTGACCAACGTATACATAATATTGAAAATGAATGATCGAAAATATACAAAGTCATACTAGAGTGGTCGACTAAATTTTTTTAGCAAACATTAACAAACATTAAATATCTTTGGAGGATATAAGAGATAGAGATCCATTTTAAAAATCATCATTCACTTACTTTGTCGTCTGTTACTCCATTAATTATTTCATCTCATGAAATGTACAAGATTTAATCCGGAGGTTAATTTTTGTATTCTTACTTAGTTTCTATTAACTAAGAACTTTTATATTTTCCCTATAGAAACATGTAATTTAACATATAGTATAGTTAACGACGATATTAATGATGAAATACATAATTATACTGAAAATTCACTTTTTTTCATGTGAGTAAATGATGACGTTCAAAACATGAGTGAGCGAAATAAGTCTCATATAAAACATAAATGATCATACATGATTTTTTCATAGTCTCATCTCAATTGTAGAAAGTAACAAAATACAAATTCACAACAGATTCTTACATTTCTAAAGATTGAAATAGTTAAAAATAAGATTGAAGTCATTTGCAAGCAGGCAATGGAGCACCACATAGACATCGATTATGGGAATAAACAGTTGCATCAAAGCTCTGCAACTTTCCCCCAACTGGAATCTTTCCACACAAACTATTGTAACTAACATCGAAGATATTCAAATTCAATTTAGTCATCTCCACAGGAATCTTCCCAAATATCCTGTTATGGCTCACACCAAAATCCTGCAAATCCTTTGGAACCTTAATCTTGGACAAATCGAACTTGAACATATTCGTCGAAAGATTAACTCTCTCAAGTGTCTTGTTTCTCCCAAACAAGAAAGAAACATCACCCACAAGCTTGTTCCTTGCCAAATCCACTGTCCCAAAATTCAATTTCCCAAATGATTTTGGCACTTCCCCTGTAAACATAAAAGTTTAGTTACTGATGTGAACAAATAATGGCAGACTATATAATTTTTGTATGAAAATGAGTAGTAAATGTGTATTTTTTCAATATTTTGAAAAATAAGGAACGCGACCCCTTAGTTGATCGAGTACCTGTAAGTTGGTTGCCCGATAGAAAAAGATTATACAATGGTTGATGAAGAAGCTTCCCAAGTAAATTTGTTGGTATTTTTCCTGTTAACTGGTTATCGTTTAAATAGAGATTAGTGAGACGGGGAATCTGGGAAAAGGAAGATGGAATAGAGCCAGTGAAAGCATTGGACATTAAATCAAGCCATTCTAAGGTTTTGATCTTGCCAAGAAACGAAGGAATTCGGCCAGAAAGATTGTTGTTGCTGAGTGTAAGGCTTGTAAGGTATTTAAGTTTAGTTAATGATTCTGGAATAGTTCCTGTGAGGTTTGTTACATAGCTAACTTTTAAGGATTGAAGATATTTTAGATTGCCCAGAGAGGATGGGATTTGGCTGCCTGCAGCGTCGACGAAGGTGATGGCGACGTCAGTGATACGGTTGGTTTTGGCATCACAAAATATAGGAGCCCATTCATTAAACCAATTAGTGCAGCAATCAGTTTTGGGATCCCATGACTCTAAAAGTTGTGGGTTGTTTAGCTCTTTTTTGGCCTGCAGAAGGGCTTTTTTGTCTTGAGGGTTGCATCTCTCTGAGAAAGAGGGTGAGAGGAGGGATAATATGAGGAGAATAGAGAGGTGAATCAATAGATTGTTGATGTTCATTGCTTGAAGTTTGTTTTGTTGTAGCTTCAGCCTTCAAGTGTGGATGAGGGTATGTGTCTGTAAAATGATCCTTAAATAGACAAAATTGTAGTATTTTGTATTAGCCATGAGCACCATGTGATGGTTAATCAATCATTATTTGAAGGTGGCTTTAATTATCTTGAGAGGATATGAGAAACAGGGTGGATATATTCATATATTTCCACTCCTCTAATTTTTATTGACGATTTTTTGTCTTTTAAGTGAATGATGATTTTATGCACTCTCAAAAAAAAGCAAAAGCACGCGGCAAACAACCACATGAAAAATATAAAACTATACTCCCTCCGTCCGTAAAAGATTGTCACATTTTGATTTTTTATAGTCAACAAAACACGATTTAAAACGTAAATATATATTACTTTACATGCAAAAAAGTATAAAAAAATTGATATTTCATAAATATATATTGAGACGAATCTAACTAGGTCCTACAAGACTATATTATTTCTTATCGTTTAATGAGAATTCACGATCAAATTAAAATTTGTTATGTTTGATGAACGAAAGTCAAAATGTGACAATCTTTTAGAAACGGAGGGAGTATATTTTTATATTTGAGATCAGCCATTGAATCACATTGTATCACCATCACGTGCCCCCTCACTCCATATAGCAACACTAAATCAAGAATACACATGGAGTATATTTTTTTATTTAGATATTATTTTTTTCGAGATTCACAACTATGGGGCAACGCGTACTGGTCAAATGCATTTAAAGAAAATGAACTATACATGTGTTGATTATGTGTATATTATTTTTTATTTAGATATTATTATTATTTTCGTTTGAGGCTATAAATTTGTTTCCTTATTGTTATTTTAAACATTCATCGTGTATTTTAAACCTTATTTATACATTCAATATGCATTTTGAATGTGTTCGATAATATACCAATATTATTGAACCCCGTTTCTATCGAAAATATGATAACCATAGTCCATATGAGAAATCATAGTTTTCCATATTTTGATGTATATGGTGGGTACTAGATGATGGGTAATTAATCATTGTTTTAGGGTTTCATTAACAATTTTGGGAGGACATGGGGTCCGTGTTTGAAGGAGCACCATGGGCACCTTCATGGCTTCATCACATAGAGGAACACCAAATCAGTAGTAATTATGTCGAGCATAAGTATGGTGTATTATCTATAGTAAGATATTATTAGTCGTACAAAGTGTGAATGTGTGCGTTGTGGGAAAGCAAATCACATGGAATCTCAAAAATAGTCAACTGTTAGATTCATAATTAAGGTTAAGGTTCAACTGGTCGAATGCATTTGATGAAAATGAATGTTAGGGTTAAGTGCTTTACTATTTGCCTCACTACAATAATTATAATTAATATAATATTTTCTTTTCATTTTATCATAATATGAACCATGAAATATTCTCTATATTTATTTTATCAAATACTCCCTCCGTCCCTAAAAGATTGTCACATTTTGACTTTTGTTAGTCAAGCATTTGAAAATTTGATCATAAATTCCTATTAAATGATAAGAAATAGTATAGTCTTGTGGGACTTTGTTAGATTCGTCTCAATATATATTTTTGAAATATGAACTTTTTATAATTTTTTCACATGTAGAATAATATACTCCCTCCGTCCTAAAATATTGTTACATTTTGACTTTTGGTGCTCAACAAAACATGATTTGAAACATAAATATCTATTATTCTGCATGCGAAAAAATTATAAAAAGTTAATATTTCAAAAATATATATTGCGACGAATCTAACAAGATCCCACAAGACTATATTATTTCTCATCGTTTAGTGAAAATTCATGATCAAATTTTATAACTTTTGACTAACAAAAATCAAAATGTGACAATCTTTTAGCGATGGAGGGAGTATTATATTGTGTAGATTATTAGAAAACGAGTTGTTCGAAGTAGATATTAAAGTGAACCGGTAATAACCATCCTTTAATTGACTATATTAAAGTCTGTACTTTGCGAACTCCATATGCATCTAATTTTTATAACTATCTTTAATTTGTCTATATAGTTATCATAAGTTTGTGCTAAGAAATAAGAATGCATGAGGTTCTATCTTGTAACCAATTATAATAGGGCCATCATTCAATAGATGTACCCTTCATACTTTTTTAGTCCAAATACCATCTCTTCTGAAAAGAGTAAATTACCTCCTTCTTCTTTACCTTTATTTAAGAAAAGGCAAATTTAATTTTTCTTAAGATAAGGGTGTATTTTAGCTAAAAAAAATTTACGTAACTACGAAGATTACAAAGATTTCAACTGTGTGATAGTTTACAAAATTTCTCTTACATGGGGTCATTAAGGGGACACTTATGGGTTGGGTTAGCAAGGCCCAGTATGTTAATTATCATTGTCTTATGTCTAGACTCTAGAGTCTAGACGTGTTTAACGGAGTAGGCCCGATGCAAAACCAGGTATTTGATCCGAATCAGGCTCACAAGTCACAACTCACAAGGGATACTATGCCCCTAGGCCCTAGTCCACAAAGTAATCGGTTGGAATGGGGCTCGTAGACGCCGATTATGCTTAGGTTTGGGTTATGTAGATATGATGTACCTATAAGGGTGTGTACGGTGTCGGTGTGGTTTGGGCGATTTTTGTTTAATTTTTAAACTGACCTGATATCGGCGATTTTTAAAAAGTTAAAACCCAACTAAACCTTGAGAATATCTAAACCATGTGCTTCGGTTTGAGCGGTTTGGCGATTTAATTTGGACGGTTTCAAACGTTTAAATTATTAACTCTGTAACATAAAAAATACATATATCACTAGTTCGAATAAAAATATCACCTATTTAATACTTAAAGAAGGTCACAAATATTATTTAATTCTTATAATAGTAAAAAAAAAATTCAAAAGTACTACAGTAATAATAATATAATATATTGGGAGTACAATATAAACTAGAAAGAAATTTGCTACAACGGATGTGCTGTTACGTTATGCCATTCATATAGTAACAGACCAGTCATTCTACAACCCAATATGTAATGCAATCATCTAGCAACTAGGTTAGCTTTTAATCTTTATCTTTAATTATTTTATTATATATTAAATTATAATTTAAATATATTTATTTAATGTCTCTTCGGTTATTGCGGTTTATTAAAAATTAAAAGCAAAACCAAACCGATTAATGCATGATTGGAAAAGTCAAAACTAAAACCGAATAAAAAAAGTTGAGTTAATCGCATAGCCTAGTGGAAAAGACTCTTGCTAATGACCAAAAGGTCCTGGGTTCGAAACTCACTTCACTAATTTACAAAAAAAAAAAAAAAAAGGCCAAATCAAAAAAGTTACTCCCTCCATCCCTTTTTAATAGAACCGTTTTGACTTTTTGGGTCAAACTTCGAAAGTTTTGACCGTAAATTTTTATCAATCGATAAGAAATAATATAGTCATATTGGATCTTGTTAGATCCCTCTCAATATATATTTTTGAAATATCAAGTTATTATAATTTTTATACATGTAAAATTCAAAATATTTACGTTTTATATCGTGCCTCGGAGACCGTGAAAAAGTAAATGGGTCTTATAAAAAGGGATGGAAGTAGTAAAACCTAGTAAGAACTACCGTTCCCCTGCCTGCCTAATCTAAACAACCACCTCTTCGTTTTAAGACATAGACATTGTAAACTTCTTTCATGTCCTTTGATTTTTACCTGTATCCGGTAAGCCTCCAAGGCTCCAATATAGGGGACAATAAATGTTAAAACTTAGGAAGCATTATAAACAAAAACATACGTTATTAATAATAAAGACTTTTGTTATTAAGGAAATTCTCCTCCTTCTTAATGTTTACTTATTATCATAAATTGAAGTCATTTGCAAGCAGGCAATGGAGAACCACATAAACATCGATTGTGGAAATAAGCATTTTCTTCAAAGCTCTGCAACCTTCCCCCAACTGGTATCTCTCCACACAACCTATTGTAACTAACATTGAACCGCTGAAAACTCTGTCCACTCATCTCAACTGGAAGCTTCCCAAATATCTTGTTATGGTTCACATCAAAATTCGTCAAACCCTTTGGAACCTCAATTTTAGACAAATTAAACTCAAACAAGTTCCTAGATAAATCAACTGTGTAAAGTGTCTTGTTTGTCCCAAACAAGAACGAAACATCACCCACAAGCTTGTTTCTTGACAAATCCAGTGTCCCCCAGTTCATGTTCGCTAAAGATTTTGGCACCTCCCCTGTAAGCAGTCGCGGAACCAGAAATTTTAGTTAGTTATGTCGAAGGAACTGTTATCATACAAATAAGGAAATATAAAACTAGTAATTATTTTTGAATATTACTACGCCTCCCCTTAGTTCGACCACTACCTGTAAGCTGGTTGTGTGAAAGATAAAGAGCTATAGTTGGATCATAAAAAGGCGGGGTTATCCCTGGAAACCTCCCGAATGATTCTGGTATGGATCCTGTTAGCTGGTTCCGGTCTAAATGCAGACTAACAATAGTTGGAAGCTGAGAAAGCGAAGCTGGGATCGAACCAGTGAAGGAATTGAAAGATAAATCAAGAATAATTAAGCTTTTCATCTTTCCAAGAAAGGAAGGAATGGGGCCAGAGAGATTGTTGAAGCTGAGGGTAAGATGTTTAAGTTTTATAAGCTTAGTGATCGATTCTGGAATTGTTCCTGTTAGATTTGTTACATGGTGAAATTGCAAGTATTCAAGAAACGGTAGGTCGCCTATGGCGGCTGGAATTTGGGCTGAGATGTTGGCTTGGAAGATATAGAGGGAATAGATACGGTTGTTTTTGGGATCACAACG
Organism: Echium plantagineum; assembly: GCA_003412495.2. Taxonomy (NCBI): domain Eukaryota; kingdom Viridiplantae; phylum Streptophyta; class Magnoliopsida; order Boraginales; family Boraginaceae; genus Echium; species Echium plantagineum. The sequence goes on along the minus strand of CM016566.1, from coordinate 5,777,666 downwards.
TACAATGTACCAATGACAGCAATCGGTTTCGGGATCCCAGGAGGCTAAATGGTATGGGTTGTTTAGGTCTTTCTTGATTTGGAGAAGAACTTTCTTGTCTTGAGGGTTGCATTTTTCTGAAGAAGAGGGGGAGGGGAGGGAGAATATGAGGAGAACAGAGAGGAGAATGAAGAGATTGTTGATGTTCATTGCTTTGTTTTCTTGGAGTTTTAAGAGTGGAGGAGTTGTGTAGGTGAAATGGTCCTTAAATAGACAAGGTGTGTCTGCTAAAGAATTTAGGATGATTTCAGATTGAGCGTGCACATGTTTTAGTAGTGTACTAATTCAATTTGATTTGACCCCAATACTTCTGTAATTCACTTTGATGTTCTTCTGAAAAATTTCATATCATATTATTGATCCATTTCATAGAAGATATTTTCGATAAAATATCTAAATTACCATCTTCAACCTTATCGAGTTACCTCAACCCAAATATCGCGTATAGAGCCCACCCCATATCCCTTACACAGACACCCTCCCCCCCTACCCCTACACGTACAATCCTGAGCAGAGAAGTTTGTGGAAGATGGAGGTTGAGAGTTTGTGAATTTGGAAGCAAGTAATTTGGATTCGTAGTAATATACTTGAAGAGAGAAATTTGATTTTCATGCATCCCTCTTCCAACATAAATTCGTGACTACAATAGAAGAATAATAACAATAAAAAAAATAGTTAAAAATGGAAAACCAAAAGACTTACAGAAGCATAAACATGCCTAAAAATATGAGTAGAAGGGTAGAAATAATTTTCAAGTAAGATTTTACAACATAGAATGGACAAATAGTTCCGAGGATGAAGATGATTTTGAAATAGACTCGGTACTTTGGGGTGGAGGTTGGGACGGATATGGTTGAAGATAGTAACTTTTGGTGTTGTATCGAAAATGTTTTTCAAGAGTGAGTTAATAATAATAAGATGAATTGTTTGAAAATATAATATAAAAAGTAATATAGTACTTAAAAGGATAGCGATAGTGGAGGGTGATAGAAAAAAAAATTCCTAGATGATAATTATGATGTAGATAGAAGCCAGAGACCAGACAACCTTTGGTGTGAACTGTGGCCACTGACAGGGACGGATCTAACGAATTTGGTGTGGTGGTTCAAAATATACATTAAGATTTTTATTCATCTTTTGTACTACACTAACATAATATTTGTGAGAAATTTTCTATTACATGCAACACTTTTTTCAAATATATTAAATATTTATTAAATTTTATCCTTAAAATACTAAGTAAATTATTAATTCCATCATAATTAACTATAAAAAAAAATATATGAAATGTCTAAAATTTATTTTTATAACTAATGAATAGTTAAAATAGATTTCATAAGTGCTATAAGGTAATATAAAAAAAATTGTATCTAGGAGGTGTTGAACCCATGACCACATGAACATAAATATACATACTTACCAACTAACCTACACATACTTTTGGTTGTTCAAATGAACCACCTTGAACAATACCAGGTCCGCCCCTGACCACTGATGAGATAACTCCTTACGTATTAGGTGTATATGTGTAACACAAAGGGGCAAGAATATAGACACCCGAATAGTAACTACTGTACTCTTTTAGGACCAGCATAGTAACTTTTTAATATTTTATCATAAAATAAAATAAGCTTCATTTACTACATTTTCAAATTTTGGAATATAATTATAAATTTCACTTTTAAAGGTTACTACTATTTTGATGTATATAACAAGTCAGCACATCTTTTGGTGAAATAATTTTCACTATCTTCATCCTTCTCGATCGCTATTGTTGAGATGTATATCTCACATTAAGTCGATCTCCTTCCTGGTTAATATAAAAGATTTTAGACTACTCCCTCTATTGTTAATTGGTTTCAGAGTGGAGTTTCATAAACTTTTAACATGGTATCACGAGCCAACCCTGAGTTAATGAGGTACGTGTAACTCTGTCGATGTTATTCCGGAAAATAATGTCTGCGAGGAAAGTTCCGTCGACGATTGGGTTACACGTGAGGGGAGTGTTAAGATCCACATCCCACATCCCACATCGGAAGTTGATGTCTTCCCGGGTCAATGTAAAATATCTTGGACAATTTCTTATATTGCCAATTGGTTTTAGAGTGAAACTCATAGACTCTTAACAAGCAAGAATGAGGATTAGAGAGGACCAAAGAACAAAGTAATGAAAGACAATTACAACATTTTATGGTTTTCAATTAATGTTAGATATTTTGACAATTTTTATGATAATTCTATTAGTTATTTTAATTTATTGCATCTGAAATGTAATACTTGAAGTTTCTAAAGCTTAAACTCCAATACGTTGATTTGAATTAATGCATTATTTAGCCAAGAAAAAAACAAGTCGGCACATAAAGACATTACGTAACAGTCTTGTACTATGGCACTTCGATTTTTTATATTTTGACTCCATCTATATATTACTCCCCAGGTTGTGGTCTGGTTTCGGTCAAGTCCAAAACCGTCTGACCCTCCTAACAAACAGATAAGTATTAACTTAATTACACAATTTACACGGTTTTAGACTTTTTTGAGTTAGATCCATACCATAATAATGATAAGTGGTCAAGTCTCAAGTGTAGTGAATGACAATCTGTTAAAGAATAGATAGTTACCAAATCAGCATTCAAATTTAGGTGGTCTTCAACAATTGAAAGAAAAAGAAATAATTAATTAACAACAACAATATATGAACACTAAATTACCAAAATATAATGATAGTTTAATTACAATTCAAAAATATATAAATGGTTCTAGTTCAGGCCCTGATATCGCATCCTCGTCGTGGTCATATTTAAAAATCTCACTACTTTTTAAAAGAACTCATAATTTGAGTACAAGAATCTCAACATTCTTCACAAAATAACAAAATAAGAAAACAAGTTTTCATTAACGAAACTATAATCTAAAGAAATATCAAATATTGATACAATTTGATAATTGAACTAGAATATTAAAGAAAATACTTCCTCTATCTCTAAATGATTGGCACATTTTAACTTTTATATATAGTCAACAAAACACGATATAAAACGTAAATATCTTTTATTCTACATGTGAAAAAATTATAAAAAGTTAATACTTCAAAAATATATATTGAAACGAATCTAACAATATCCTACATGACTATATTATTTCTTATAGTTTAATGAAAATTCTTGATCAAATTTTTTAAAATTTGACCACAAATATCAAAATGTATTAATCATTTAGGGACGAATGGAATATTAAATATTGACACAATAAAACTGTTGTGCTCAATTCTTGGAATGAAGTTGCAAAGCTTCAACAATTTTATTAGAAATTCAAATATATAATTAGAAACCGAACGATATTATAGAAATGGAGAGCACATTATTTTTCCCCTGGGTGCAATTCAATTATTGAAAAGCAAATAGTTAAAAGTAAAATGAAAGTCATTTACAAGCGGGCAAGGGAGCACCACATAGGCATCGATTATGGAAATAATCAGTTACTTCATAGCTCTGCAACCTTCCTCCAACTGGTATCTCTCCACACAACCTATTGTAACTAACATTGAAGAACTGCAAACTCAATTCAGTCATCTCAACTGGAAGGTTCCCAAATATCTTGTTATGGTTCACATCAAAATTCGTCAAACCCTTTGGAACCTCAATTTTAGACAAATTAAACTCAAACAAGTTCCTAGATAAATCAACTGTGTAAAGTGTCTTGTTTGTCCCAAACAAGAACGAAACATCGCCCACAAGCTTGTTCCTTGAGAAGTCCAGTGTCCCCCAGTTCACATTCGCTAAAGATTTTGGCACCTCCCCTGTAACCAGTCGCGGAACCAGAAATTTTAGTTAGTCATGTCGAAGGAACTGTTATCGTACAAGTAAGGAAATATAAAACTAGTAATTATATTTGAATATTACTACGCCTCCCCTTAGTTCGACCACTACCTGTAAGCTGGTTGTGAGAGAGATAAAGAGATATAGTTGGATCATAAAGAGGCGGGGTTATCCCTGGAAACTTTCCGAATGATTCTGGTATCGATCCTGTTAACTTGTTTCGATCTAGATGCAGGCTAACAATAGTTGGAAGCTGAGAAAGCGAAGCTGGAATCGAACCACTGAATGAATTGAAAGATAAATCAAGAATAATTAAGCTTTTAATCTTTCCTAGAAAGGAAGGAATGGGGCCAGAGAGATTGTTATTACTGAGCGTAAGATATGTAAGTTTTTTAAGCTTAGTGACCGATTCTGGAATTGTTCCTGTGAGGTTTGTTACATGGTGAAATTGCAAGGTTTCAAGAAACGGTAGGTTGCCTACGGCGGCTGGAATTTGGCCTGTGATGTTGGCTTGGAAGATATGGAGAGAAGAGATACGGTTGGTTTTGCGATCACAATCTACAACATACCAATCACAGCAATCGGTTTTGGGATCCCATGAGGCTAAATGGTATGGGTTGTTTAGGTCTTTCTTGATTTGGAGAAGAACTTTCTTGTCTTGGGGGTTGCATTTTTCAGAAGAAGAGGGGGAGGGGAGGGAGAATATGAGGAAAATAGAGAAGGGAATCAAGATATTATTGATGTTCATTATTGGTTTGTTTTGTAAGTGTTTGAAGGTGGAGGAGATGTGAATGTGAAGTGGTCCTTAAATAGACAAAGTGTGTGTTTGGGTAAGGAATCTTGGATGATTTCACAGTTCAGACAGCACATGTTTTACTGCAACTTAGTATTTACTTTGACTGAGCAATAATGATGTTTGATGTAGATGGAAGCAAGAGGGTAGCCATGGTGTGAACTGTGGCCATTGATGAGATAACCCCTTACGTATTAGGTGTGCCGTGTGCGGTGTGCCCGCTCAACTGTTATACACACAACCAAATACTTCCTCCGTCCCTAAATGATTGTTATATTTTGACTTTTCATGATCAATAAAACAAGATTTCAAACATAAATATCTGATATTCTACATATGAAATAATTATAAAAAGTTGATATTTCAAAAATATACATTGAGACGAATCTAACAAAATCTCATATGACATTATTTCCTATTGTTTAATGAGAATTATTGATCAATTTTTTTAAAGTTTGACCATGTAAAGTTAAAATGTATCAATCATTTAGGGATGGATGTGTAATGTTCTTTGTGTATTGAAATGACTATCTTGTCCTTTATTCATAAATGTAATATTTTCTGTGTTTTAAAATTGATGATTGTTTAACAAAAAAATTATTGTATTAAGGGATTAGAAAAATTTACTATTATGAAACAATTATGCCCACCCTTTATGGGCGTGTATATAGTGTTTCCTGTGTGCACAGTTTAACATAAAGGGGAATATGACCCTTCGATTTCTTATGTTTTCATTCGTTCTTTGTATTATTACTATTTCCATATCGTTTTAGTCATTTATAAATAGATTATGGAAAATGAAAAATTATATTAAAAAAAAGGAAATTATTGAAAATGTAGAAGAATAATTATTTGAAACTATATATATCATTCGTTAGACGTTAGTTGATAATCTCATGAGAAGAAAATAATAAAAAAGTTTATTAAAAACCTAACAATACACTTTCATATAATAAAATAATAAGTAGTTTTGTACAAAATTTTGCTAGAACAACGAGTAATTTTGTACTTTTTCATATAGGAAAAAAGTACTTTTGGAACCATTATATCTTTACATGCATTACAAGTAAAATGTTCAAGTGGGAAAATATTTTCACGGATGATTATATAATTTCGGCACATACATAATAAGAACCAATAGAATCTTTATGTGGTTGCCAGCAATCATACACTCATTAAATTACTCGTACAAGACTTTCTTGAAAACTATCGAATATTATATATATACACAAAATTTTGTATGCAGTTTAAGTTTTATAAATTTATTAATCAAGTTATGATCAGTAGTGATCTTGAAATTAAAGACCCAACATATATATTCCCATATCAAACAAAGATATCTATCTAAAATATATTTACCATATTACAAATTATCATACTTTTCCATATTTTGTTCTAGTTGATTAATAAAACCTAGATAATTACTCCATTATGTTATTCTTTCTTAGAAGCTAGGTAAATTAAAGACTTGTAATTATCTAGAATTATGTCTTATTTGATTGAATCCTCTATTAATATCATGCTAATTAATCATTATTTTAAGGTGGCATGAATTATAATATCTTGATAGAATATGATATCACCACCATGTGCACCTTCACCACGTACTCCAAATCAGTACTACTACGTACTTGCTATGTTTTATACTTACTCGACCGGTCTTGTGATCATCACATCGAGAACATGGCTGATGTATACATCTTTCGAACAATATATTGCATTCTTTTGTCATCTACTCATTTTACGGCCTTATTTATTAGCCGTATATATATACTCGCTCCCTTCGTCCCTAAAAAATTGCTACATTTTGACTTTTAGTGGTCAACAAAACACGATTTGAAACATAAATATTATTCTACATGCGAAAAGATTATAAAAAAAATTAATATTTCAAAAATATATATTGAGACGAATGTAACAAGGTCCACAAAACTATATTATTTCTTATCGTTTA
>CM016566.1:5688978-5770962 GCA_003412495.2 Echium plantagineum | reverse complement strand
GATAATAATAATAATAATAATAACAATAATAATAATAATGCGAATTTCTCAATGTAATCAAAGCAGCTTGTGTAAATGTAATATTTTTAGAATAATTTGTTATAATTATAAATATTGTAACCCTGTCCTATTTTTCCTCATTCGATTCCCTCATCTGAAGTAATGGATGATTACGCCCAATTTGGGAGTAATGGGTATTACCTCAAATGGGGTAATGAGATTAACTAAGGAATGCAATGAATATCAATTCCTAAGTACCAAACCAAGTCATTCCATTCCACTGTTTAATTCATTCCATTCCACCATACCAAACACACTCATAAAGTATTTAAGTTTTATTCTATTAATTTTTTTCTAAAAGACTATCATGACAACTTATATATTAGCATAGAAATAAATTGTGTAGTTTATAAATTAAGGGTAACGCTAATTGATAGAACTAAAGATGTTATTGGATTAGGAAAACCGAGATCTGCCCGGTACACAGTCCGCAATTTCGGGTCGATTTATCAACCCGGTAAGAAAAGTTCTGTAAACTTGTATAAAACCTTTATGTAGTTTCTTACTCCGTAAGTTATTTCTTATGTTTATTATAGTATGATTCGTGGATCGTCATTCTAGACAAAATTTAATTGTTCAATTAATTTTGGGACCTTTAGTTAATTTTACAACAGATCTAAGAAGATCAGCCATCATTTGAAGTAGAAAAACTTTATCAATAATGCATAAAAATCATCATCAAATCACATACGAATCCCTATTTATTGGAGACGGGGATTATTTTATTGTTTGGTGCAATTCAAACAGTTTTTGCTAAACCACGTCAGAATCTTACACTTCCAAACATTGAAATAGTTAAAAATATGATTGAAGTCATTTGCAAGCAGGCAATGGAGAACCACATAGACATCGATTATGGGAATAAGCAGTTTCTCCAAAGATCTGCATATTTCCCCCAACTGGTATCTTCCCACACAACCTATTGTAACTAACATTCAGCATATTCAACCTCACTCCAGTCATCTCAACAGGAATCTTCCCAAATATCCTGTTATGGCTCACATTAAATTCATACAAATTCTTTGGAACCTTAACCTTAGACAAATCGAACTCGAACATATTCGCTGAAAGATCAAGAGTTTGAACTGTCTTGTTTCTCCCAAACAAGAAAGAAACATCACCCCCAAGCTTGTTCCTTGCCAAATCCAGTGTCGCAAAATTCATTTTCCCGAAAGATTTTGGCACTTCCCCTGTAAACAGAATAGTTTAGTTAGTAATGTGAACAAATAAGGGCAGACTATATAATTTTTGTATGAAATGTATAGTAAATGCTTATTTTTTCAATATTTTGTATTACGGAAAACAAGGGAAGCTACTGCTCCCAACGCCTCCCCTTAGTTCACCGAGTACCTGTAAGTTGGTTGTCCGATAAGAATAGATACTGCACTGGTCGATGAAGAAGGTTCCCGAATAGACTTTTTGGTATGTTTCCTGTTAACTGGTTCTCCCTTAAACTGAGATCAGTAAGACGGGGAAGCTGAGAAAACGAAGCTGGAATAGAACCAGTGAAAGCATTGGAATTTAAATTAAGCACTTCTAAGGTTTTGATCTTGGCAAGAAATGAAGGAATTGGTCCAGAAAGATTGTTGTAGCTGAGCGAAAGCTGTTTAAGGTATTTAAGATTAGAGAATGATTCTGGAATAGTTCCAGCCAGGTTTGTTACATGGTCAATTGCTAATATTTGAAGATATTTAAGATTGGCCAGAGAGGGTGAGATTTGGCTCCCTGCAGGAGCGTCGAAGTAGGAGACTTCGACGATAATGATACGGTTGGTTTCGGTATCACAATATACAGGAGCCCGATCAGTGCTCCAATCACTACAGCAATCAGTTTTGGGGTCCCATAACTGTAAAATATCTGGGTTTTTTAAGTCTTTCTTGAACTGGAGAAGGGCTTTTTTGTCTTGGGGGTTGCATTTCTCTGAGAAAGAGGGGGAGGGGAGGGAGAATATGAGGAGAATAGAGAGGTGAATCAAGAGATTGTTAACGATGTTCATTGTTTTGGTTTGTTGTAGGTTAAAGTGTGGATAACATGTGTCTGTCAAATCATCCTTAAATAGACATCTTTATAGTATTTTGTATTAAATCATTATTTCAAGTATGTTGGGCGAATAGGAGAGATGAGATGGGTCTTTTAAGTCACAACCACGTGCAAGTCACAACCACGTGCACCTTCACTACATAAACCAACACCAAATCAAGAATAAATATGCAGTACTATGATTAATTTTTTTCGAGATCCACACTTCCACAGTTATGGTACAACGACTACAACCGGTCAAATGCATTTGAAGAAAATTGAACTATATATGTGCCGATTTATAAATGATACGCTCATTTAAGACGTCCCGTTTGGCTAGCTCATTGTCCAACAGAGGAGGTGAAACCGGGATGTGCCTCTAGCGGCTCGGTACTCCACCTCAAGAGTGCCCAGAGTAGGCTGGGTAACCACCCACAAGCAGATCCTCCCTTAAACAAATGCAGAGTTACTCATGCACCTGCCGTGGATCGAACCCACACACTTGTGGAGAAGCACACTCTTATAGTGAAGCCCCTTACCATTTGAGCTATGCCCCGTGGGTTATGTGCGATTTATGGGTATATGTTTGTAAGGTGCTTTTGGTAAGTCACTAATTTCTTTCGGAAAGCGTTAGATATATATTTTGAAATAGGTGTTCGAAACACTCAAACATATTGCAATTTACACATAAATATTAATTCAAAATTAAAAACATATATATTTTCTCATTTTATTTTACAAAAAAGTATTTGTTCGATCAAACGAAACGGAACCAAAACCGTCTACCCTGATTGGTTGTCCAAATCAAAAGTCCCATAACGAAAGATCACTAGTTTAATTTCTACCCTAATTGTTAGTATAAATATAACAGTCCCATCCATATTGCCAGATAATTGACCTTAAAAATTAACATTATGTTCTCAGATGCACCGAATTATGACTACCCAAAATTATAAAACGTGTTAGATTGGAGGGAATAATTTAGCATTGTAAATTGCAAGTTGTAGTTGATGAAGATAGATGGAAGCAATTGGGAACCTATAGTGTGTACTGTATTATTAGTATCAATAATATGCACCGTCAGATGAGAACATAAAATAACGGGCTCACAATTTTGAAATTTTTTCAATTATTAACATCGTACTCCAGTTTTAGGTGTTACCATTTCATTTATTTAATGATCTTGAAATACCCAACAGATCCCACATTGAACAACATATCTATCTAAAATATAATTTTCATATTTTATAGTTAATTAAATAGTCTAATAGAAAAGTCTTTTACTAGTGATCAGAAGATCGTAGGTTCGAAACTCTCCTTATCGAGTATTAATTTTTAGATCCACAGTTATGGTACAACGGGTCAAATGTATTTGAATAAAATTGAACTATATATGTGTCGATAATGGGTAATATATATTTGTAAGGTGTTTTTGGTAAATCATTAATTTCTTTCCATTGTGTTGTTACCGTTCAACACACATATATATATTTTTCTTTGTAAATTCGCGGTAGATGTGAGTTTCGAGCCCAAGACCTTTTGATCATTAACAAGAGCCTTTTTTCTATTGGGTTATTCGATTAATTCCGTTCAACATATATTTTGAATGTTATTCGGGCTACTTTGGAATAACATTAGGCCAATTAGGCACAACAAGACTTACTAGGGGAATATCATATCGAGTTAAGCTTTACAGGAGAAGTAGACTACATCACAATTGACTTCAGCAGTCTTGTACGAGTGTAGAAACTAGAAAGTAACAGAATACAAATTCAAAATAGCCCATATCGGCTAGGGTTAGAAGTCGAAAACTTGATCAATCATAGATATAAATCAATTACCGAATGACATACGGTTCCCTATTAATTGGAGGAAGGGGTTATTTTCTTGTAAGGTGCAGAGTGATGTGCATCAGCCGAGCTAAACGGAGCAGCTCGCTCGGCTCGGTTCGGATAGCCGAGGCTCGAACCTACGTTCCCGACTCGGCGAGCTAGCTCGGGAAACCGGCTCGGTAGCTCGATAGTACATATGTTAATATTGATATTAATAATATTAGTTATATTGTATTTTGTTAGTCATTTCAATTATATGATTAATGCTTACTATTTTTATTTACATTGTTATATGTTAGTTAATACTCCCTCCGTCCCTAAAAGATTGTCACATTTTGACTTTTGTTGGTCAAATATAATAAAATTCTATTATTAATTCCCATTAAACGGTAAGAAATAATATAGTCTTATATGACCTTGTTAGATTCGTCTCAATATATATTTTTGAAATATCAATTTTTTATAATTTTATCTCATGTAAAATAATAGATATTTATGTTTTAAATCATGTTTCGTTGACCAGCAAAAGTCAAAATGTGACAATCATTTAGGGATGGAGGTAGTACATGTTAAGTAATTTTATTAATTGTTGATGTAAAATAACTTTTGTTAATCCGATTGAACTTGAAACTTCGAAATGAGCTAAGTGAGCTATCTATTCTCGGAGCTCGACTCAGGAATGGCTCGAAAACGTGCAGTTTAAACAGTTGTTGCTAAATCACATAAGAATGATACATTTCCAAAAATTGAAATAGGTAAAAATAACGTTGAAGTCATTTGCAAGCAGGCAATGGAGAACCACACAAGCATCGATTATGGAAATAAGCAGTTTCTCCAAAGCTCTGCAAACTTCCCCCAACTGGAATCTTTCCACACAACCTATTGTAACTAACATTGAAGATATCCAACCTCAAATTAGTCATGTCATCAGGAAGCTTCCCAAATATCCTGTTATGGTTCACAACAAAATCCATCAAATACTTTGGAACCTTAACCTTAGACAAATCGAACTCGAACATATTCGTCGAAAGATCCAATCTCTGAAGTGACTTGTTTCTGCCAAACAAGAAAGAAACATCGCCCACAAGCTTGTTGCTTGACAAATCTAGTCTCCCAATATTCAATTTCCCGAAATATTTTGGCACCTCCCCTGTAAACAGAAAAGTTTTGTTAAAGATGTGAAAAAATAAGGGCAGACTATATAACTTTTGTATGAAATGAGTAGTAAATAATGTTTATTTCTCAATAATTTGTATTTCGAAAAATAAGGGAAGCCGACAGCTCCCAGCGCCTCCCCCTTAGTTGATTGAGTACCTGTAAGTTGGTTGCGCGAGAGAAAAAGATCCTGCAATGGTCGATTTTGTAGGTTTCCAAATAAATTTGTTGGTATGTTTCCTGTTAAGTGGTTCTCGTTTAAATAGAGATCAGTAAGACGGGGAAGCTGAGAAAACGAAGCTGGAATAGAGCCAGTGAAAGCATTGGAACTTAAATCAAGCCTTTCTAAGCTTTTGATCTTTCCAAGAAATGAAGGAATTGAGCCGGAAAAGTTGTTTGCGCCGAGTATAAGGTCATTAAGATATTTAAGTTTAGTGAATGATTCTGGAATAGTTCCTGTGAGGTTTGCTACATGGGCAATTGCTAAGCGTCGAAGATATTTTAGATTGCCCAGAGAGGGTGAGATTTTGCCTCCAGCAGCGTCAAAGAAGCCGATTTCGACGGTAGTGATACGGTTGGTTTCGGTATGACAAAATACTTGAGCCCGTTCAGTGAACCAATCACGACAGCAATCAGTTTTGGGATCCCATGACTGTAAAAGGAATGGGTTGTTTAGCTCTGTCTTGATATGCAGAAGGGCTTTTTTATCTTGGGGGTTGCATTTTTCAGAGAAAGAGGGGGAGGGGAGGGACAATATGAGGAGAACAGAGATGTGAATCAAGACATTGTTGATGTTCATTGCTCTGTTTTGTTGTAGCTTCAAGTGTGGAGGAGACGCGAATGTGAAATGTGATTTATACAGATAGACAACTATTTAGTACTCTGTATTTTGTATAAGCCATGAGCACCATGTGATGGCCAATCAATCATTAGTTTAAGGTGGCATTAATTATCTTGAGAGGATATGAGAAATAGGGTGGATATATACTTTCACTCAAATATTTTTGAACTATCAACTTTTTATAATTTTTCATATGTAAAATATAAAATATTTATATTTGAAATCGTATTTTGTTGAGTATTTTATTCTTATGGCTAAATGCATTGGTCGATAGTTTGAAATTTTAAATTATGATTTCATATGTTCTATCCTTATATCAAGAAAAAAAATTGAAAAATACACAATATAAACCAACACATGAAATATACATCCCACCAATACACCAACACGCATAACGGTTACAATTTTGTTACTTTGAAAATTTGTGCAATGAAAACAGTTTTTACCAAGAAAAATTATTAGAGCAGTCATTAAATCACAAGCACGTGCACCTTCACTAAATACTACTCCTGATTGGTTGTCCAAATCAAAGGTCCCATCACGAAAAATCACTAGTTTAATTTCTACCTTAATTGTTGGTACAAATATAACAGTCCCATCCATATTGCCAGATAGTTGACCTCATAAATTAACACTATATTCTCAGATGCACCGAGCTCTTATGACTACCCAACATAATAAAACGTGTTGAATTGGAGGGAATATTTTAGCATTGTAAATTGCAAGTTGTAGTTGATGAAGATGGAAGCAATTAGGAACCTATAGTGTGTACTGTATTATTAGTATAAATAATATGCACCGTCAGATGAGAACATAAAATAACAGGCTCACAATTTTGAAATTTTCAATTATTAACATCGTACCCCAATTTTTGGTGTTACCATTTCATTTAGTATTTAATGATCTTGAAATACCCAACAGATCCCATATTGAACACCATATCTAATTAAAATATGATTACCACATGAGAAATCAGAGTTTTCCATATTTTAACGTATGGTGGGTATTAGATTATGGCTAATTAATCATTATTTTAGGGTGGCATTAACAATCTTGGGAAGATATGGCCTATGGGGTCCGTGTTTGAAGGACCACCACGGGCACCTTCGCCACATAGAGAAACCAAATCAGTAATAATTATGTCAACCAAAAGCATCAAGCATGGTTTATTAGTCTTTCAAGTGTGACTATGTGCCTTGGCCCTGGTGGGAAAGCAAATGATGGCATCTTAAAAAAAATCAACTGTCTAGTAGTACAATTTTGTATTAGCCATTACCCGCACGTGATGGTTAATTGAGCAAACGACTTCATTTATCACTAACATTTATCAAAAAATCTCAATCGATTATCATACTGTCACTTTGTATACTTTCGATAACTCATATTCGATATTATGTATATTTTGGGTCACTCACGAGTTCTTTTTAGGTATAACCGGCTAATTTTTGATATTTTAAACATTTTTGCTACGGCTATTTTTGTCCATCTCCAATAAATTTGTTATTAAGCTCAAACTAAGAGTCATTCTTTTTCCTTAAGGCTACCATTACACTTCAAACGTTCCATTACACTTCAAAAATACCCCTACAAAAAATGTTTAACATGTCAAAAAAATTCACGGGTCAAGCATAAAAAACACGTGGGTGACCAACGTATACATAATATTGAAAATGAGTGATCGAAAATATACAAAGTCATACTAGAGTGGTCGACTAAATTTTTTTAGCAAACATTAACAAACATTAAATATCTTTGGAGGATATAAGAGATAGAGATCCATTTTAAAAATCATCATTCACTTACTTTGTCGTCTGTTACTCCATTAATTATTTCATCTCATGAAATGTACAAGATTTAATCCGGAGGTTAATTTTTGTATTCTTACTTAGTTTCTATTAACTAAGAAATTTTATATTTTCCCTATAGAAACATGTAATTTAACATATAGCATAGTTAACGACGATATTAATGATGAAATACATAATTATACTAAAAATTCACTTTTTTTCATGTGAGTAAATGATGACGTTCAAAACATGAGTGAGCGAAATAAGTCTCATATAAAACATAAATGATCATACATGATTTTTTCATACTCTCATCTCAATTGTAGAAAGTAACAAAATAGAAATTCACAACAGATTCTTACATTTCTAAAGATTGAAATAGTTAAAAATAAGATTGAAGTCATTTGCAAGCAGGCAATGGAGCACCACATAGACATCGATTATGGGAATAAACAGTTGCATCAAAGCTCTGCAACCTTCCCCCAACTGGAATCTTTCCACACAAACTATTGTAACTAACATCGAAGATATTCAAATTCAATTTAGTCATCTCCACAGGAATCTTCCCAAATATCCTGTTATGGCTCACACCAAAATCCTGCAAATCCTTTGGAACCTTAATCTTGGACAAATCGAACTTGAACATATTCGTCGAAAGATTAACTCTCTCAAGTGTCTTGTTTCTCCCAAACAAGAAAGAAACATCACCCACAAGCTTGTTCCTTGCCAAATCCACTGTCCCAAAATTCAATTTCCCAAAAGATTTTGGCACTTCCCCTGTAAACATAAAAGTTTTGTTAGTGATGTCAGATATGAACAAATTTGTTGGTATGTTTATTTTTGTCAATAATTTGTATTTTGAAAAATAAGGAACGCGACCCCTTAGTTGATCGAGTACCTGTAAGTTGGTTGCCCGACAAAAAAAGATTATACAATGGTTGATGAAGAAGCTTCCCGAGTAAATTTGTTGGTATGTTTCCTGTTAACTGGTTATCGTTTAAATAGAGATTAGTGAGACGAGGATTCTGGGAAAACGAAGATGGAATAGAGCCGGTGAAAGCATTGGACGTTAAATCAAGCGATTCTAAGGTTTTGATCTTGCCAAGAAACGAAGGAATTCGGCCAGAAAGATTGTTGTTGCTGAGTGTAAGGCTTGTAAGGTATTTAAGTTTAGTTAATGATTCTGGAATAGTTCCTGTGAGGTTTGTTACATAGCTAATTTTTAAGGATTGAAGATATTTTAGATTGCCCAGAGAGGATGAGATTTGGCCGCCTGCGGCGTCGATGAAGGTGATGGCGACAAAGGTAATACGGTTGGTTTTATCATCACAAAATACAGGTTCCCATTCATTGAACCAATCAGTACAACAATCAGTGTTAGGATCCCATGACTGTAAGAACAATGGGCTGTTTAGCTCTTTCTTGGCCTGCAGAAGGGCTTTTTTGTCTTCGGGGTTGCATTTTTCAGACAAAGAGGTGGAGGAGAGGGATAATATGAGGAGAATAGAAAGGGGAATCAAGATATTGTTGATGTTCATTGCTTTGTTTTCTTGTAGTTTCAAGTGTGGAGGAGATGGGAATGTGAAATGATCCTTAAATAGACAATATTGTAGTATTTTGAATTAGCCATGAGCACCATGTGATGGTTAATCAATCATTATTTGAAGGTTGCTTTAATTATCTTGAG
Source organism: Echium plantagineum (assembly GCA_003412495.2). Classification (NCBI taxonomy): domain Eukaryota; kingdom Viridiplantae; phylum Streptophyta; class Magnoliopsida; order Boraginales; family Boraginaceae; genus Echium; species Echium plantagineum. The sequence goes on along the minus strand of CM016566.1, from coordinate 5,761,581 downwards.
AGGGTATGAGAAACAGGGTGGATATATTCATATATTTCCACTCCTCTAATTTTCATTGACGATTTTTTGTCTTTTAAGTGAATGATGATTTTATGCACTCTTAAAAAAAAAAGCAAAAGCACGCGGCAAACAACCACATGAAAAATATAAAAATGTACTCACTCTATTCTTAAAAAATTATCATATTTTTACTTTTGATGGTTAAATATTACAAAATTTGATCATAAATGCTCATCAAACAATAAGAAATAATATAGTCTTGTGGGATCTTGTTAGATTCGTCTCAATATATATTTTTGAAATATTAAAGTTTTATAATTTTTTCGCATGTAAAGTAAGATGTATTTACTTTGTAATTCTTATTTTGTTGACCATGAAGAGTCAAAATGTGACAATTATCTATGGACGGAGGAAGTATATTTTTTATATTTGAGATCAGTCATTGAATCACCTTATATCACCATCACGTGCCCCCTCACTCCATATAGCAACAAAAATCAAGAATACACTATTATCAGTTATCACAATCACCAAACATCACATATTCACCACTACCACTATCGCAACCACAAAATTTAAAATACCCCACCGCTAGGACTATTACAATATAATCATCACGACCACGGACCACCAAACCTAGGGTACTCATTTAATTTGCATGGTGGCAATAATGGACGGAATATCATAGTATGCAATAATGGAGGAAGGGATACTTCGCACTTCACAAATTGCAAGTTATCGTTGATGAAGATGGAAGCAATAAGGAACCTATGATGTGAACTTGAAAATATGAAATTTTCAATTATTGTTATTGTACTCCAATTTTTTATGTGATCATTTCAATCATTCAATGATCTTTAAATACCCAAAAAATCCCCACATTGAACCGAGATATAAAATATTACTCCGTATTACAATGTTAGAAATCATACCTTGATCAATGTATGATGTTTTATATTTACAAAAATAATCAAAAAAAAATTTTTGTTGGGGAGTACCACAATTTTGAGGCGAAATGATTATTTTATCTTTATTGAAAATTGATGGCTTAAACAAGTCTTTTGGGCTCAAATGACTATTATAATCTATTATATTACGTTGTAATCGCTTTATATCCACAACAAATTGGACATAAATAGGATATAACCACAAAAATTGGATTAATATATTAAAATTAGTATAAAGCACAATGCATTATACTTCATTTTCAAATTGATGCAACAAAGTTCAATCCAACAACCATTGATTTGATATATAGTACAAATAAATTTTACTAATACATTTGAAGACTAAAGGAACCATGAAAAAGAAATGAAAAAGAATCAAATTTATATTCTTCAACATGAATCTTTTATCCATTGCCCATTCACGTTACTTTAGAACTTGAACTCTCTAATTCTTCAACCTGAAATAATTAAACAGTTTATAGGAATTGTAACAACACATACAGTACATATATTATAAACTGTATACTCCATTATACTTCATTATACAGTATTATAATCGATTAAATGTAATTATACATTGTTATTTTTATAAAAAAACGAGGCTATATCAACATAATACCCCCAAGATTCGACCTTTTAATTTATCACAAAACAATATCAAATCTTCAAATTATGTACACGTAACACACATAAAACATAAATTCATAGTTTAAACATTATTTAAACTCAAAATCTTGTGTTCAACTTAAAAAAAAAAATTGTTCAAAAAACAACATTAAGGTGCCAAAAGAAAAAACTTTACACATATATCTATACTTTTTAGTGCAAATTTACCCACATATTCATAAAAATCTTAGAAAATATTCAAACTTTTGTTCAAAAACCTTCAAATAACATAAACACAATACATATAAAGTACAAAATCAATTAAAAACATGAGTTTAACTCAACTAAATTGAAAAACGTAATTTGACTCTACTAAATTGACAAAGATTGAAACTTTTGTTAAAAAACTTCAAATAACCCAAAAGGCAATACACATAATATATATAACTAGTTGAAAACGTGATTTTAATCAACTCTATTGAAAAAACGGAATTTTGACTCAACTAAATTTAAAAAGATTCAAACTTTTGTAAAACGACAACAACTATAAAGGAGCAAAAATAAACAATAAGTAAAAAGTGAAGATGCCAATTCTGGTGAAGATGCTGGATGGTGGAGTGTGAGTTGAAAAGAAGAGAGAAAAAGAGATGGGAGTGAGATGAATTGAGAGTGAGATGAAGAGAAATAGTGAGAGAAAGAAGATAGAATGATAATATTTATAGTAGGTTTATTGAAGGGTAGTTTAGTAAATTATTTTTACAAATACCATGGGTTGACCATGGTATTTTGCAAAATCTCTCCATAGTTATGTTTAATTGCACTCGAGCTATTTGTTCATAATGTGCTTAATGTATGTCCTTATTATTCATTTAAGTTTCTCCATTAATTTCGTTACATGAAATGTACGTGGCTTCATCGGGGTTAATTTTTGTATTTTTTTCATTTCTGCTAATTAAATTTTTTTATATTTGCCGTACATAATCATGTGATTAGCATGTGGCATAGTTAACGACGATATTAAGTATGAAATATATGGTTGCTCATAAATATTCTTTTTTTTATTCATGGATATATAGTTAAACGGAAACTTTTAAAACATAAGTGATTGGAAAATGTGTAGAATAAGATATATATAATGATTCATACCTTTTTCATACTCTATCTCATCGCAAGTATAAAAAGTAAAAAAAAATAGAAATTCAAAACAGGTCATATCAGCTAGGATTCGAAGTCGAAAACTTAATGATGAGATAAAAGTCATCATCCAATGAAATACGATTCCCTATTTATTGGAGACTGGAGAGATTATTTTCTTGTAAGGTGAAGTTCAGACAGTTTTTGCTAAAATAACATCAGAATCTTACATGCATTTCCAAACATTGAAATAGTTAAAAATAAGAGTGAAATCATTTGCAAGCAGGCAATGGAGCACCACATAAGCATCGATTATGGGAATAAACGGATGCATCAAAGCTCTGCAACTTTCCCCCAACTGGAATCTTTCCACACAACCTATTGTAACTAACATCCAAGATATTCAAACTCAATCCACTCATCTCAACAGGAATCTTCCCAAATATCTTGTTATTATTCACAACAAAATCCATCAAATACTTTGGAACCTTAACCTTAGACAAATCGAACTCGAACATATTCGTCGAAAGATTAACTCTCTCAAGTGTCTTGTTTCTCCCAAACAAGAAAGAAACATCACCCACAAGCTTGTTCCTTGCCAAATCCACTGTCCCAAAATTCAATTTCCCAAAAGATTTTGGCACTTCCCCTGTAAACATAAAAGTTTTGTTAGTGATGTCAGATAATTTTTGTATCAAAATGAGTAGTAAATGTTTATTTTTTCAATATTTTGTATTTTGAAAAATAATGAACGCGACCCCTTAGTTGACCGAGTACCTGTAAGTTGGTTGCCCGATAGAAAAAGATTATACAATGGTTGATGAAGAAGCTTCCCGAGTAAATTTGTTGGTATGTTTCCTGTTAACTGGTTATCGTTTAAATAGAGATTAGTGAGACGGGGAATCTGGGAAAAGGAAGATGGAATAGAGCCAGTGAAAGCATTGGACATTAAATCAAGCCATTCTAAGGTTTTGATCTTGCCAAGAAACGAAGGAATTCGGCCAGAAAGATTGTTGTTGCTGAGTGTAAGGCTTGTAAGGTATTTAAGTTTAGTTAATGATTCTGGAATAGTTCCTGTGAGGTTTGTTACATAGCTAACTTTTAAGGATTGAAGATATTTTAGATTGCCCAGAGAGGATGGGATTTGGCTGCCTGCAGCGTCGACGAAGGTGATGGCAACGTCAGTGATACGGTTGGTTTTGGCATCACAAAATATAGGAGCCCATTCATTAAACCAATTAGTGCAGCAATCAGTTTTGGGATCCCATGACTCTAAAAGAAATGGGTTGTTTAGCTCTTTCTTGGCCTGCAGAAGGGCTTTTTTGTCTTGAGGGTTGCATCTCTCTGAGGAAGAGGGTGAGAGGAGGGATAATAAGAGGAGAATAGAGAGGTGAATCAATAGATTGTTGATGTTCATTGCTTGAAGTTTGTTTTTTTGTAGGTTCAAGTGTGGATGAGGGTATGTGTCTGTAAAATGATCCTTAAATAGACAATATTGTAGTATTTTGAATTAGCCATGAGCACCATGTGATGGTTAATCAATCATTATTTGAAGGTTGCTTTAATTATCTTGAGAGGATATGAGAAACAGGGTGGATATATCATATTTTTATAGTTGAGATCAGCCATTGAATCACATTGTATCACCGTCACGTGCCCCCTCACTCAGTATAGCAACACTAAATCAAGAATACACATGGAATATATTTTTTATTTAGATATTATTTTTTCCGAGATTCACAATTATGAGACAACGCGTACTGGTCAAATGCATTTAAAGAAAATGAACTATACATGCTTTGATTTTGCGTATATTATTTTTTATTTAGATATTATTATTATTTTGGTTTGAGGCTATAAATTTGTTTTTGTATTATTATTTTTAACATTCATCGTGTATTTTAAACCTTATTTATATGTTCAATATGCATTTTGAATTTGAATGTGTTGGATAATATACCAAAATTATTGACCCCGTTTCTATGGAAAATATGGTAACCATAGTCCATAAGAGAAATCATAGTTTTCTCATATTTTGATGTACGGTGGGTACGAGATTAATATAGGGTGGCAATTGGCATTAACAATCTTGAGAGGATATGGGATCCGCGTTTGAAGCACCATCACAGTCACCTTCACCACATAGAGGAACACCAAATCAGTACTAATTATGTCAACCATAAGTATGATATTATTAGTCGTACAAAATGTGACTGTGTGTACGTTGTGGGAAAGCAAATGATGGCATATAAAAAATAGTCAACTGTCTAGATTCATAATTTAAGGTTCAACTGGTGGAATGCATTTGATGAAAATGAATGTTAGGGTTAAGTACTTTACTATTTGCCTAAGAATAATAATTATATTTAATAAAATATTTTCTTTTTATTTTATCATAATATCAACTATGAAATAATTCTCCATATTTTATAAAATAAGTTATATTCTTTGGCATGAAATGGATATATCCATATTTCTCTAATGCATATTTATAAGATGATAAAATATGGCATGAAATTAAAGGAACAAAAAAGATTTCATTTGATATACAAATTCTTTCATATCCCCAAAAAATGAAAGTACAAAAAAAAAGAGGTCACCATTTAGTGTAGGTTACTAAAAAATGGGTTGTTTGAAGCAGATCGGTTTCGGTGATGCGGTGCATAAAGGTATTCTTGATGAACGTTCATCAATGTATTCAGTTAAAGGCTTCACGTGGGTACTATACCTACATGAAACTTCATCATTGATACAAGAAACAATATCAACATAACTTGTACACAAATTATATTATAACAATGGTACAGTATCACAAGCTTCTATCCAATAACTTGAACCCAAAATAAAAATAGTTAATATATATATGATTTGTAAATGGATTCACAAATATATAGATAATTATAGCGTGACTCTTAATGATATAGATAATTGCAGCATGACCCTTAATTTATGATTAAGGGGGCACCTATGGGTTGGGTTAGCAAAGCCCATTATGTTAATTATCATTGTCTAAGCGTGTTTAACGGAGTAGATGCAAAACCAGATATTTGATCCGAATCAGGCTCACAAGTCACAAGGGATACTATGCCCCTAAGCCCTAGTCCACAAAGTAATCAGTTGGAATGGGGCTCGTAAACGCCGATTATGCTTAGGTTTGGGTTATGTAGATATAATGTAGTTGTAGGGGTCTACACGGTTCGGTTTGGTCGATTTTTGTCTAATTTTTAAATCGACCTGACATTGGAGGTTTTTAAAAAGTGAAAACCAAATTCGACCTTTTGAATATCTAAACCATGCGCTTCGGTTTGAGTGGTTTGCAGGTTTGGTTTTGGCGGTTTCAAACATCTAAATTATTAAGTACGCAACATAGAAAAATATATTTATTACTTCACTAGTTCGAATAAAAATATTACCTATTTAATACTTAAAGAAGGTCACAAATATTATTTAATTCTTACACCAAGTAATAGTAAAAAAGAAAAATCCGAAAGTACTACAATAATATAAACTAGAAAGCAATTTGCTACGGCGGATGTGTTGTTGCGCTATGCCATTCAATATAGTAATAGACCGGTCATTCGACAACCCAATATGTAGTGCAATAATCTAGCGACTATGTTAGCTTTTAATCTTTGTCTTTAATAATTTTATTATATATTAAATTATAATTTAAATATATTTATTTAATGTCGGTTCGATCATTGCGGTTTACTAAAAATTAAAATCAAAACCAAACTGATTAATGTATGATTTGAAAAGTCAAAATCAAAGGCGAATCAAAAAACCTTAAAACCTATCACATTAGTTCGGTTTGACTCGACTTGACCGGTTGGTCGTTCCACAGTTTGACTATACAACCATGCGTACATGTAATAATTTTAATACATCCTCTAGGAGTTAGACCATCCACAGTAAGGGTTTATTGGAGTGTTTTCTTGAGGTTTATTACACACAACAAGATTATGGAGAACCACATAAATTGAAGTCATTTGCAAGCAGGCAATGGAGAACCACATAAACATCGATTATGGAAATAAGCATTTTCTTCAAAGCTCTGCAACCTTCCCCCAATTGGTATCTCTCCACACAACCTATTGTAACTAACATTGAACCGCTGAAAACTCTGTCCAATCATCTCAACTGGAAGGTTCCCAAATATCTTGTTATGATTCACATCAAAATTCGTCAAACCCTTTGGAACCTCAATCTCAGACAAATTAAACTCAAACAAGTTCCTAGATAAATCAACTGTGTAAAGTGTTTTGTTTGTCCCAAACAAAAACGAAACATCACCCACAAGCTTGTTTCTTGACAAATCCAGTGTCCCCCAGTTCATGTTCGCTAAAGATTTTGGCACCTCCCCTGTAAGCAGTCGCAAAACGAGAAATTTTAGTTAGCTATGTCGAAGGAACTGTTATCAGACATATAAGGAAATATAAAACGAGTAGTAATTATTTTTGAATATTACTACGCCTCCCCTTAGTTCGACCATTACCTGTAAGCTGGTTGTGTGAGAGATAAAGAGCTATAGTTGGATCATAAAAAGGCGGGGTTATCCCTGGAAACCTCCCGAATGATTCTGGTATGGATCCTGTTAGCTGGTTCCGGTCTAAATGCAGACTAACAATAGTTGGAAGCTGAGAAAGCGAAGCTGGAATCGAACCACTGAAAGAATTGAAAGATAAATCAAGAATAATTAAGCTTTTCATCTTTGCAAGAAAGGAAGGAATGGGGCCAGAAAGATTGTTGAAGCTGAGGGTAAGATGTTTAAGTTTTTTAAGCTTAGTGATCGATTCTGGTATAGTTCCTGTGAGATTTGTTACATGGTGAAATTGCAAGTATTCAAGAAACGGTAGGTCGCCTATGGCGGGTGGAATTTGGGCTGAGATGTTGGCTTGGAAGATATAGAGGGAATAGATACGGTTGTTTTTGGGATCACAACGTACAATGTACCAATGACAGCAATCGGTTTCGGGATCCCAGGAGGCTAAATGGTATGGGTTGTTTAGGTCTTTCTTGATTTGGAGGAGAACTTTCTTGTCTTGGGGGTTGCATTTTTCTGAGAAAGAGGGGGAGGGGAGGGAGAATATGAGGAGAACAGAGAGGAGAATGAAAAGATTGTTGATGTTCATTGCTTTGTTTTTTTGGAGGAGATGTGTAGGTGAAATGGTCCTTAAGTAGACAAGGTGTGTCTGCTAAAGAATTTAGGATGATTTGAAATTGAGCGTGCACATGTTTTAGTAGTGTACTAATTCACTTTGATGTTCTTTTGAAAAAGCTCATATGATATTATTGATCCATTTCATAGAAGATATTTTCAATATAATATCTAAATTACCATCTTCAATCTTATCGAGTTATTCCAACCCAAACACCGTGTATAGAGCCCACCCATATCCCCTACACAGACACCCCCCCCCCCCTACAATCCTGAGCAGAGAAGTTTGTGGAAGATGGTGGTGGAGAGTTTCTGAATTTGGAAGCAAGTAATTTAGATACTGAGCAATATGCTTAAAGAGAGAAAATTGACTTCCATGCATCCTTCTTCCAACATAAATTCGTGGCTATAACAGAAAAACAATAACAATGAATGAAAATAGTTAAGAATGGAAAACTAGAAGACTTACAGAAGCATAAACATGCCTTAAAATATGAGTAGAAGGGTAGAAATAATTTCCAAGTAAGATTTTGGTGCATAAAATAGACAAATAGTTCCGAAGGTGAAGAGGATTTTGAACTAGCTAGACTCGGAATTTCAGAGTGAAGGTTGGGACGGATATGGTTGAAGATAGTAATTTTTAGTGTTGTATAAAAAACGTCCCTTAAGAGTGGATTAATAATAACAAGATGAATTGTTTGAAAATATAATATAAAAAATAATATTTAAGAGGATAGCGATAGCCGATAGGGGAGGGTGACGACCTTTGGTGTGAACTGTGGCCACTGATGAGATAACCCCTTACGTATTAGGTGTGTTATAACACCTGATCTGTTATATGCACACCCAAACAGTGTTACTTTCGGGAGCGAAATTACCATTTTCCAGAATAGTAACTACTGTACTCTTTTAGGACCAGCATAGTAACTTCTTAGTAATGAATTTAATATTTTATCATTAAATAAAATAATCTTCATTTACTACATTTTCAAATTTCGGAATATAATTATAATTTTCACTTTTAAAAGTTACTACTATTTTGATGTATATAACAAGTCAGCACATCTTTTGGTGAAATAATTTTCACTATCTTCATTCTTCTCGATCGCTATTGTTAAGATGCACATCCCACATCGAGTCGATCTTCTTCCTGGTTAATATAAAAAAATTTAGACTACTCCATCTATTGCTAATTGGTTTAAGAGTGGAATCTCATAGACTTTTAGCATGGTATCACGAGCCAACCCCGTGTTAATGAGGCACGTGTAACTCTGTCGATGTTATTCCGGCAAATAATGGTCTACCGACGATTGTGTTACACGTGAGGGGAGTATTAAGATGCACATCCCATATCGGAAGTCGATGTCCTCCCAGATCAATGTAAAAGATTTTAGACTACTCCTTCTATTGTCGAGTGAAACTCATAGACTCCTAACAAGCAACAATAAAGATTGGAGAGGACTGAAGAACAAAGTAATAAAAGACAATTACAACATTTTATGGTTTTCAACTAATGTTAAATATTTTGACAATCTTTATAATATTTCTATTAATTATTTTAATTCCTTACATCTGAAAGTAATATTGAAGCTTCTAAAGCTCAAACTCCAATACGTTGATTTGAATTAATGTAGCAAAAAAAAAAAAAACAAGTCGGCACATAAAGACATTACGTAACAGTTTTGTACTATGGCACTTCGATTTTTTATAGGCTTATTTTTATTTTGGACTCTGAACTATCACGTAAGTTTTAAATTGGACCCTGATACTATTATAAGCCTCAAATTGCCCCCTATACTACGTTTTATTTCATTTTGCCCCCTCAAATGCCAATTTTAGATTGAATTTCGTTTTAAAAGAAGGGCAAATTCGTATTATCACATATATCAAATTTTTGGGGCATTTTTACAAATAACTAATCATAATATCAGGGTCCAATTTGAAACTTACGTGATAGTTCAGGGTCCAAAATGAAAATAAGCCTGAGACTTGTTATTAATTTAATAAGTTTTGTTATTTGTGAATTGTGCCCAAAAGTTTAATATATGTGTTATTTCGATTTTGGCCTTATTTTAAAACGAAATTACATCATATTTGGCATTTTAGGGGGTAAAATGAGACAAACCATAGTATAGGGTCCAATATGAGGCTTAGGATAGTATTAGGGTCCAATTTGAAATTTTCATCATAGTTCAGGGTCCAAAATGAAAATAAGCCTTTTTTATATTTTGACTCCATCTATATATTACTCCCCAGGTTGTGGTCTGGTTTCGGTCAAGTCCAAAACCGTCTGACCCTCCTAACAAACAGATAAGTACTACCATTTACACGGTTTTAGACTTTTTTAAGTTAGATCCATAATAATGATAAGTGGTCAAGTCTCAAGTGTAGAACGACAATCTGTATTCAAATTTAGGTGGTCTTAACAATTGAAAGAAAAAGAAACAATTTATTAACAACAACAGTATATGAATACTAAATTACCAAAATATAATTATAGTTTAATTACAATTCAAAAATAAATAAATGGTTCTAATTCAAGCCTGAGTGTCGCATCCTCGTCTTGGTCATTCATTGAAAAATCTCACTATTCTTTAAAGGAACTCATAATTTGAGTACAAGAAATCTCAACATCCTTAACAAAATAAGAAGACAAGTAAGCTTTCATTAACGAAACTATAATATAAAGAAATATCAAATTTTAATACAATTTGATCATTGAACTACAATATTAAAGAAATATTCCCTCCGTTCCCAAAATAATTGGTACATTTTGACTTTCATAGTCAACAAAATACGATTTCAAACATAAATATCTCCTATTGTACATATGAAAAAATTATAAAAAATTATAAAAAATTGATAGTTCAAGAGACGAATCTAACAACATATTATATGAATATATTATTTCTTATTGGTTAATGAGAAATATTGATCAAAATTTTGAAGGTTTGACCATGTAAAGTCAAAATATATCATTCATTTAAGGACGGAGGAAGTACTAAATATCGACACAATAAAACTGTTGTGCTCAATTCTTGGAATGAAGTTGCAAAACTTCAACAATTTTATTAGATATTCAAATATATATTAGAAACCGAACGATATTATAGAAATGGAGAGCACATTATTTTTCCCCTGGGTGCAATTCAATTATTGAAAAGCAAATAGTTAAAAGTAACATTAAAATCATTTACAAGCGGGCAAGGGAGCACCACATAGGCATCGATTATGGAAATAATCAGTTACTTCATAGCTCTGCAACCTTCCTCCAACTGGTATCTCTCCACACAACCTATTGTAACTAACATTGAAGAACTGCAAACTCAATTCAGTCATCTCAACTGGAAGGTTCCCAAATATCTTGTTATGGTTCACATCAAAATTCGTCAAACCCTTTGGAACCTCAATCTTAGACAAATTAAACTCAAACAAGTTCCTAGATAAATCAACTGTGTAAAGTGTCTTGTTTGTCCCAAACAAAAACGAAACATCGCCCACAAGCTTGTTTCTTGACAAATCCAGTGTCCCCCAGTTCACATTCGCTAAAGATTTTGGCACCTCCCCTGTAACCAGAAATTTTAGTTAGTCATGTCGAAGGAACTGTTATCGTACAAGTAAGGAAATATAAAACTAGTAATTATTTTATAATATTACTACGCCTCCCCTTAGTTCGACAACTACCTGTAAGCTGGTTGTGAGAGAGATAAAGAGATATAGTTGGATCATAAAGAGGCGGGGTTATCCCTGGAAACTTTCCGAATGATTCGGGTATGGATCCTGTTAACTTGTTCCGATCTAGATGCAGGCTAACAATAGTTGGAAGCTGAGAAAGCGAAGCTGGAATCGAACCACTGAAAGAATTGAAAGATAAATCCAGTTGAATCAAGCTTTTGATGTTGCCAAGAAATGAAGGAATGGGGCCAGAGAGATTGTTATTACTGAGCGAAAGATATGTAAGTTTCTTAAGCTTAGTGACGGATTCTGGAATTGTTCCTGTGAGGTTTGTTACATGGTGAAATTGCAAGGTTTCAAGAAACGGTAGGTTGCCTACGGCGGCTGGAATTTGGCCTGTGATGTTGGCTTGGAAGATATGGAGAGAAGAGATACGGTTGGTTTTGCGATCACAATCTACGACATACCAATCACAGCAATCGGTTTTGGGATCCCAGGAGGCTAAATGGTAAGGGTTGTTTAGGTCTTTCTTGATTTGGAGAAGAACTTTCTTGTCTTGGGGGTTGCATTTTTCTGAAGAAGAGGGGGAGGGGAGGGAGAATATGAGGAAAATAGAGAAGGGAATTAAGATATTATTGATGTTCATTATTGGTTTGTTTTGGAAGTGTTTGAAGGTGGAGCCGTGGAGGAGATGTGAATGTGAAGTGGTCCTTAAATAGACAAAGTGTGTGTTTGGGTAAAGAATCTTGGATGATTTCACAGTTCAGACAGCACATGTTTTACTGCAACTTATTTAGTTTGAATGAGCAATAATGATGTTTGATGTAGATGGAAGCAAGAGGATACCCATGGTGTGAACTGAGGCCATTGATGAGATAACCCCTTACGTATTAGGTGTGCCCGCTCAACTGTTATACACACAACCAAATACTTCCTCCGTCCCTAAATGATTGTTATATTTTGACTTTTCATGATCAATAAAACAAGATTTCAAACATAAATATCTGATATTCTACATATGAAATAATTATAAAAAGTTGATATTTCAAAAATATACATTGAGACGAATCTAACAAGATCTCATATGACATTATTTCCTATTGTTTAATGAAAATTGTTGATCAAATTTTTTAAAATTTGATTATGTAAAGTCAAAATGTACCAATCGTTTAGGGATGGAGTGAGTAATGTTCTTTGTGTATTGATATGACTATCTTGTCCTTTATTCATAAATGTAATAGTATTTTATGTGTTTTAAAATTGATAATTGTTTAACAAAAAATTACTATATTAAGAGGTTAAGAAAATTTACTAATATGAAATTACTCATGAAACTATTATGCTCACCCTTTATGTGTGTGCGTGTATATAGTGTTTCTTGTTTGCGCGATTTAACATAAATGGGAATATGACCCTTCGATTTCTAATGTTTTCATTCGTTCTTTGTATTATTACTAAATAGATTATGAAAAATGAAAAATTATTAAAAAAAAAGGAAATTATTGAAAATGTGGAAGAATGATTATTTGAAACTATATCATTTGTTAGATGTTAGTTGATAATTTCATGAAAAAAAAAAAATTCATTAAAAACGTAACAATACACTCTCATATAATAAAATAATAAGTAGTTTTGTACAAAATTTTGCTAGAACAACAAGTAATTTTATACTTTTTCATATAGGGAAAAAGTACTTTTGGAACCATTATATCTTTACATGCATTACAAGTAAAATGTTCAAGTGGGAAAATATTTTCACGGATGATTATATAATTTCGACACATACACAATAAGAACCAATAGAATCTTTATGTGGTTGCCAGCAATCATACACTCATTAAATTACTCGTACAAGACTTTCTTGAAAACCATCGAATATTATATACAAAAAAATTTGTATGCAGTTTAATTTTTATAAATTTATTCATCAAGTTATGATCAGTAGTGGTCTTGAAATTAAAGTCCCAACATATATATTCCCATATTAAACAAAGATATCTATCTAAAATATATTTACCATATTACAAATTATCATACTTTTCCATATTTTGTTCTAGTTGATTAATAAAACCTAGATAATTACTCCATTATGTTATTCTTTCTTAGAAGCTAGGTAAATTAAAGACTTGTAATTATCTAGAATTATGTCATATTTGATTGAATCCTCTATTAATATCATGCTAATTAATCAATTTTTAAGGTGGCATGAATTATATCTTGATAGAAATTAGAATATGATATCACCACCATGTGCACCTTCACCACGTACTCCAAATCAGTACTACTACGTACTAAGTCAAAGATGTACATGATTAAAAAAATTGTTTTTTCTAGATTGATAATTATTTAGGTACAACTGGTGAAATACATTTGCTGAAAATGAAGTATATATGAAGCTCAAACATAGTTGCTTCACGTATTATCATGTTGAAAATAGAATTGCTATGTTTTATACTTACTCGACCGGTCTTGTGATCATCACATCGAGAACATGGCTGATGTATACATCTTTCGAACAATATATAGCATTCTTTTGTCATCTACTCATTTTACGGCCTTATTTATTAGTCGTATATATATACTCGCTCCCTTCGTCCCTAAAAAATTGCTACATTTTGACTTTTGGTGGTCAACAAAACACGATTTAAAACATAAATATCTATTATTTTACATGCAAAAAAAGTATAAAAAGTTAATATTTCAAAAATATATATTGAGACGAATCTAACAAGGTCCCACAAAACTATATTATTTCTTATCGTTTAATGGGAATTCATGATCAAACTTTGTAATATGTAACTAACAAAAGTCAATATATGACAATCTTTTAGAGACGGAGGAAATATTATTTTAATGAAACTGAACAAAAATTACAATCAATTTTAGATAAGGCGCAACAACCTTTGTCCAATAATTTTGGGGTCTAATAATTTACAACCATCTTCGATAATCAGACAACCTTAGTAACCCCACTTTCTTGGACCAAGTCATCAAGAAAGATAGCATTAAGAGTTTATAAGTTCCATTTTGATATTAGGAGGAATGCCCATGATTTTATATATTCATTCATAAGGTGTTAATCTAATAATGCGGGACTAAATTCCTTAATATTCTTCCGCACATGTAACCTGGTATATTAAGACATCATATATGAGGGTTACACGTGGTTTTAACAACATATAGTTTACTCAAGATATCATGTTAAGCGTTTATGAGATTCTATTCTAAAACAAATTGGTGATAGTAGGTCAAAAGTGGCATAGAGACTTATCTATATTTGTATTATAATGTGGAAAGAGGGTCTTTGGTGAAGCCTAAATGCTCAAAAAAGCATGTCACGTAACAGTCACAAATTTGAAGGTGCATGTTTACAATGCTTCAACTGAAAGGTTACAGCTTCAAATAAAAAGTTAAACCTTTTCAATAGCTTGTGATGATGGTATCTGGTAGAGGCGATGGTTGGTATTTTTGAAGATTAACTAACAAGAAACTCACGCCACCTCTTGCCTAGTCAAGTACACAAAATTTAAATTTATATTATAACACAAATCTGATATTGATTGTCATATGCAAAATATGATGCCAACTCATCCTTTATTACTACTTGTGCAATACAAAAAAACAGTAATGTTGCTAAAATACAAACAAAAGAAAGAATAAATAATTCAAAAAAATACATGTATTAAATGAAGATGAATGTAGGTAGGATGAAAACAAAGCTTCGTCGATTGTAGATCAAAATTAAAGTAGGTTGAATAAGTGAACGACAAAAGATTAAATGAACAAGTAGGTGCAGGGTGATTAGATGATTTTATACTTGAACATTGAAATCCAACCTTTAGGCATTCAAACAATAATCTAAGATAGTAAGGCAAAACGATTATCTAGCAACAATCAATCTCAAAGAAACATGACCACGTAAAAGTTAAAAATTGGAAGATGCACGTTCACATACAATGTTTCAACACTTCAACTGATTAGTTAAACTAGCCTTTTAAGTGGATGATATGAAAGGACATTGGACTAAAACTATTACAACATTAGATATTTACCTTGATGTATTCGTATTCATGTTTATGTACATTATTTCATATTTTATAATCATCCTATAAATTTTCTTTAAATTCAAAGTTTGGTCATATGCAACAATCACATCATATGCTTCTTTTGAATAAAATCTCTAATTAGATACAATACTTAAAAGGTGAAAAATTTACTATAAAAAGTATAAGACTGTCGCACAGGCCGGACTGTGCTCAGACGGCTAGTATATATTAATGTGGAAGGTCTTAATCTAACAATGTGAGACTCGATTCCTCGATGGATTGTATAGTTTTGACTTCTTAAAAAACATAAGAGATTATGTAGTTGTCTTTTTAGTCTTCATTTTTTGTTTCCACATATATATAGTTGTTTTTCTAATATAATTAATTATAATTTTACATTAAAAGGTACTTTTTGATTATTTTATTATGAAATTATCAACCAACCAATTTATAGTTTCATCTGATTGACATTATTCATTTTTAATGTACTTTTTGAATATTTTTATTTTCCTTAATTTATGTGCAAATGTCTAAAATGACAACTAAAAAATAACATAGGGTGTATAAGATAAAGTTAACTTTTTTTTTAAAATATATGTAAAAATTGATCAAACTTTACTTAACATACAAAGGAGAACTACAATAACAATTCCAAAAAATTGCTTGCTTTGTGAGCATGGCCAAGAGTCGGTTGACCACCTCTTCCGTTTATGCCCTAAAATTGCACAATTATGATGCTGTCTAGAGGATTTGAAGGAGCTACGAAGAGCATCTTTTGGCATCAGTTTTGGTATCAGCATATCCTATGGGCTAATAGTTATATGTTACTCCCCACGGATGTTATGTCTTTTCCTGAATTATATGCACAATTTTCCCCTTATATAACTACTTTTGATGCACTTTTGGATTGTAATAGAACTAAGGAAGCAAGCCAAAAGCTTACTTTAGAACCTCAAGATAAGTCTACTGACCTATCTCTTTTGTAATCATGTGTTTATATTAAATATAATTATAAAAAAGAAAAAATATGTAAAAATTGATCAAATGGGAAACTGAGTTCCTCGGTAGATTATGTAGGTAGTATATCTTTAACTAATTTGAGATTATATATTAGAATCAATATCAAAAGATGTAGAACAGTCGCACTAACATCCTCCCCACCCATCCACATACTTCTATCTAGAGTACACGAATGAGTTAAATCACGGGATATGTCTAACATGATCAGGACATTAGAGCCGCATGTTATTAACCACTTCATCAACACAAGGTTCACTTTTTATTATGGGATTTGAATCGAAGTTACGTTAATATACAAGATTGTTGGTACTTAACACTCTATTATTTATCAATTGAGCTATACCGAACGCATATTATAATCAGTTTTGAAATTATACATTTGGTAAGCTTTATATATTGGTTAACGCACACGTGTAAAGTTGACATTTTTTAATTAGAAACGATCGTTTATCATTTATTATGTCCATATCTTCTTTAGTGAGATGATTACAAAATAAGATGTGGACCAAACTCAAATGTTGACTAATAAGAAAATATTTAGATATATTTTCATTTTAACGTTTATTCAAATTAAAAGAAAATCATAACCTCACTTGACATATATAGTTTTCATTTTCATAAAATATATTTAATATATATATATATACAATGCAACCTCCATAACATAAAAAGTGTCGAGAGTTTTAAACTAGTCGTTATATATGAAAATTCTAAATAATTTGGTTTGCACAAAATGAATATATATACTATCCAAGTCACTCTACAAATGTACTCGAATTCACGTTTGATAACTCAACTAGTAGAAATTAAAATCTTTATATGATGTTATTGATGTAGGCTGAGGATCGTTTATATATCGATCTCTTCATGTGACACCATAGGCAATATAATGTTACACACCAATGCAAATTTACCCCTGAATTTATTTGTATTAATATATAGATTTCAAATTTAAACTAATCAATCTTCCAATATACTCCCTCCATCCTAGATAATTGGTATATTTTTCATGGTCAACAAAAAATAATTTAAAACGTAATTATCTCTAATTTTACATGCGAAAAAGTTATAAAAAGTTGATATTTCAAAAATATATTGAGACGAATCTAACAATGTCCCACATGACTATATTATTTCTTATCGTTTGATGAAAATTCTTGATCAAATTTCTTAAAGTTTGATTACAAAAATTAAAATGTACCAATTATTTAAGGAAGTATGTAGTATTTAGTTTTATGCATTTGATGATAATTTGTGTCATTTGATATAACACTATTATAGACCAGTACTACCTACTCTCTTAATTAGTTTATTCCATAAGAATTGTTCAATTTGATTTTTTTTTCAAAATTTAAGCGGTAAAAAATCTGGGGCAAGATAACAACCAATTAAATGAAACAAGAATGAAAGTAAACAATTGTCAAAAGGAATTTACTTTTAATTAGAATAGTTCATTTATAGAAAGTAATCTATCTTCAAGAACTCATTTAATAATATCTAAGCAAAATAGTTTGACTCTAAATTGCTATTTAAGATGTTTTATTTCCCCAATTTCCATAAGCAAACAACTCTTTCTTCATTTCATTGTCATTTGAGGGCTTCCAAACTTTCTCAAAGAGAAACAAAAAAATGAAACAAACCATTGTTAATGGCTCCTCAACACAATCAACTTTTCCTAACATCAACAACCAAAGTGAGAGCTCAAATCTTGCCCTAGACACCAACCTACCCTCCCCTCTTGATGATACCCACCCCAATGCACCCTTAGATGAAGCCCTAATACCCCAAATGCAAAGGGCAACTAATGAGCAAAATGTGGTACAACCCCTAGTTGAGGCCCCTGACCCTAACCCTCATCATCCACACTCAAAACCAACCTCTTCACATGATCTTCAAAATGCCATCAAAACCGAGAGTGTGACCGATGAATCCGATGGGGTCGATCAACTAAACCCTATCGATGGTGATGAAATGGTTACATCCGAGACATCATCAAATGATATCGTAGCTACTCCTACTCCAATGCTTTTCAATAGGAGAGGTCGCTTTGTTTGCGAAGTTTGCAATAGAGAATTTGCTTCTAGGCAAGCTCTTGGTGGACATCATAATTCTCACAGGATAGAGCAAGAAAAAAGAAGGCGTTACTACAACAACTATGTTAACGCCCTTCCTACCAGGACTGCTCCACCACTCAACCCTATCCCTAGCTACATGCCACCACTCATCCATCGTGCTACCAACGTTCCGCCACTCGTCCATCGTGCTACCAACATTCCGCCACTCGCTTCTCCTTACCCGTGCTATAACTCGTACGCGACTCGCCCACTCCCAGCAGGTTACTATAACCTAGCCGTGCACCGACCAATTGGTTTTGGGATGGGACCCACATTTACGAGGCCTATTGTAGTAACTGGAGGACCCTCTTCTGCTTATAATTTTCCTCACACCAATAACATGGAGGCTAATAGCAGTGATCTAAACTTGATCCGTCCACCAATGCCAGCATTTGACCAAATGATGAATTCATCAATTATTGAACATCAAAAGTTATGGTTAAGTACTGAACTTTCGTTGGGGGGTATATATGGTGCTTCTTCGACTGCCAATAATGGTGCTGGTCCTTCAACATACGGTATCATAAGAGGAGGAAGTCATGAAGATGATGATGATGAGGAGGAGGAGGAGGAGGAGGAGGCACAAGATGAAGATGGGCTTAATCTTACTTTGAAACTTTAAATTGATGTTGTCGAGTCTTAGATAATTGTCGATTTGGTTCCAGATAATAGGACAATATTACATTTTGGTCCCAGATAGTTACATTCTTGCAAATAGTCTTTGAAAATGGGACAAAGGTTGCGATGTAGTCCTCGAAAGTGACAGTCTTTGCACATAGTCCCTCTTTTCTCGGGGACTATATACTGCAACGACATTTCCTTCTTTCGGGACTGCACTGCGACCTTTGTGAGACTTTCAACGACTATTTTGCAACATTATAATTATTTGGGGCTGAAATGCAACTACGTCTCACTATTTGGACCTAAATCCGCAATGAACTCTTGTCGAGTCTGTCAAACTTTATATTCCTATCGTTATGTTTATCTAAGTCTATGTTTTCGTGATGGTCTAACCATTAGAATTAGCCTAGTGGTTATGTAATAATATTCGCAAATGATGAAGTTCTGTTTCAGATATTTGCAATATAAAAGATCAAGTTTTTATTTATGATAAAAATATACTCCGTATATGTTTATGTGATTTTCTCATAATTATCATCAGTTCAATCGAAGAAATACAAGTTAATGGGACCATTCCAATTAATTATAGTACAATAGCACGCTAAAGGTCGGTGAATCATATAATTTATTTAATTCAACTTTTTTGTTTATCAATATATTTATATAACAAATATGTGAAGAATGGTAAAGATAACAATCACCCTTTTAATGCTCTGATTCTACCAATTTAATTTGTCGCCTTTGGGAGAAATATTCATGATTTTCAGTAAGTGTCATAGTGAATGAGTACTGAAATCGAGTTACTTACTCATCTGGACAATATTTTATGATGAAACGTTTATCTCTTACAAAGCAATACTAATAAAATTAATTAGATTTGAACGTATTTTAATATTTACTTATTATTTATCTCACTTGCTTGTCTACTTAATCAATATCGACTTTAATTTAATTTTCCATATAAGGAAAGTAATAATGGAGTAATGATGATGCTCTTGTCATACTCGTTCATTTAATTAACGTTGTGGTTAAGACAATTAGTAAATTTAAATTATCTTAATAAGAGAAAGAAAGATCTTAATATTTGATGACGAGATAAGTCGACTTCATCATTTTTAACTAAGCTTTCAATTTTGTTCAATAAAAATAAGAAATATATAGATATATATAGAACCTAATCTATGTAAATGACAAAGAAAAGACATTAAACTATAATATGATTATTGATTAGTTATTGATCTTGCAATCTTGTTTAGATTTTGTTGGGGCGCTCCTCACGTACGTATTGGCCGCGTTCTAAGTCCAAATTCGATAGATATCTTTTGAAATACTGAAAATTAGTTGGGTTAATGGCAGAATCGATCATTCATGTTTTATAATATTTATCATTCGATTATTCATATTTTATTTTGACTTTTTTTATCACTCAGGTTTCCATATCATGTGTTAATTGGTTTATGGATTTACTTTTCTGTTGAACTCAATTTTTAGCCAAACTAATCCTTAATTTCACAGGGATAAAATAGTCAATTAACATAAAATCGTTTTTAAGTCCATAATTTAAAAATCCTCCGAATTAAGCATGAGTTTTTTATTTAAATTAATAAAAAATGATCTTATGTGAATAATGACATACGATATTAATCCTCCGAATTAAGCATGAGTCCATAAGTATTTTAAAAATAATGACATACGATATTAATACTTAGACGAATCAGAGAGGTGTTGTATTTCAACAGTTTGTCGAGATCAATTTGTTGAAACTCTAATTTGTAACAATTAAATATAAAAAATAGTAGGTCAAAATTTTCCAGGAGTTCCAATGGACGATTCCTTTAATAATAAGTTTGTGCTAATACACATAAGCAATACTCAAATCAAATGAAATTGAATTTTAACTCAACTCAAATGAAATTATATTAAATTAAGTTTCATTAATTTAAGGCTTTAATAAAAATATTGAACCATTACTTCCAAATAAACTCCATAACATAAGAAATGTTTGATACCATCTATACTAATAACAATATTAGGTGCAACCACCACCCTTCAACATTATTTTATGCCAAACCTTCCTTTTAATGTGTTGGACTAATGTGTCACTAGTCGATAAGTTTGTATAATAAAAAGGTGGGCTAATCACTCATTAGCCTAATATAATGAGATTGGTCGAACCTCACACGATCATACTGCTCGTGAGACTTAAAACATATTTGTTGTAATTAAAGTAGTTGTCTGTTAATGAGTTGACTTTCAAGTCTAACAATTGTCTCCCTTGTTCATATATAATTTAATGTTTTAGTTTTTAAATTATCAATAGAAAGAACGAATACAATTGTATTACAATTAACGAACACAAAAACTTTCTAATTAACTGACAGTTAGAACATGTGCTAATTAATAAAATAATTTAGTAAAAGTATGAAATAACACGTCTTCAAAGAACATTGAAACTAAAAACTCCTAACTAAAAACTTAGGTTAGATGCCACCAAATTATAATCGACATTGTTATATCTAAACCAATATTGTATAATAAAATGTTTAAACTTAAAATGTGCCTCTTATCGAATTGGAAATTTTACCTTTATGTGATCATACATAATGAACTAGTTTTATATATATCAAGTATATCTGATATATATTCTCTCTTTCTATATATAGACAAAAGATGAAGTATAATAACTGTTTGTTCTTGTTCCATAATCGCACATCATGAGTAACTACGAGCTTGTGTAATATTTACGATTCACAATTGATTTTTGACAATTTGTCGATCTATCTGTGAGAATGATGGATATTATTAATCATTATTATTAATTGTGTAATTGAACAAACAGTCCCCGAATTTGAGTTGATGAATTAACAGTCTTAAGTTACAAGAATCAAATCATGTGTCTCTTTGGAAATATGTCGCAATTTGCCTCGACCCATCGATTATTAAAATGGACCCTCACCCTAAGGTCCCGTCATACCCTATCCAAGGATCATGAAATTTAGATTGCTATTTTACCACTCCAACACGAAATTCTACCCCTTATTTTTGTGGAATTCAAACCAGTGCCTTACGAAGAGAGCAAAGTTATCACCCAAGCTATATCCCGAGAACACAATTACTAGCAGCTGGTCATGTTTACAATGTTATAGCAACTTCCTAAATAGGAACTAAAACTGCTGCAAACTTGGCAGTCCCAGTTTTTTCATGTCGAAGGGAGTTCTCTTTAACAATCTTTTCTTATCGATGATCTACAGTTTGAGAATGTTTTTGTGAAATGGTATGGACATGAAGTTGAAAGCTGGAACAATTGTCTTGAATTTTGAACAATATGTGGAAATGTTAGATATTTAAAATATAATCCGTTCCTTTGCTTTTCAACCTTCTTTCTATATGGAGAAAACATGTATTCATTTCAAATCAATCTACTCCAACTTCAAAAGTTATGTTCTAATGGTCAACTCAACCGCGGACCTAATGAAGCGAGTACTATAAAAATGGTCAACAGTCAAAATTCAAATTTTGACAATCCTCTACGAATGAATGAAGTATTATAAAACAATAGAGAACGACAAAGAAAACAAGGCGTCTCTATCCAAACATTCACTTGCTAAAATTTTCAGTTAGTCCAACTTGTCCAAGTGTGTAAAACCCTATAAAGAACCTTAAGAGAAAACAAGATGGGGTCAAGACAACCTCACATGCATTCCCACAATTTCATCCTACAAAACATCATCATCCTGAAAATCCATTGGACACAAGCAGAATATAGAGAAGGAAAGACGAAAATGAATCAACAGAACACCCAAAAGAGTTGATTCCTCACAGTCATCACTTAGGGTGTAGAATTTCATCAATTTAATAGTGGCATCTAATCTCTAAAGCGAATAAACAAGTGCAAGAGAGAAAACAAATATCTTTAAACAGGCAGGCACTACATCTCATAAGGTGTCAACATCAGTAATGAACTCAAACGCTACTCCAGACTATGACGCTAAAACATCAGAGAGGTGAGCAACTAAATCTAGGCCGCTATTGACAACATGATGCCAGTGTAGTCGAGAGGTAGGAAGAGACGGGAATAATTCAGTCAAATAGAGAAAGGATCACTAACCTCGATTCTGGAGGCGCCTTAGAGTATAGATAGAATAATTTAAGCATATATTACTTATCCTCAAGTCGTAGGTTCAGTTACATGGACTTCCCTACAAAGTCACTCTCAACTCATTTCCTCCTCCCCATCTCGAAGGAGTTGCGTTCGCGGTTGAGAACTTCATGCAAAATAAAGTCATCGAGCAGAAATTTCACGAAGGAAAGAAAAAAAAAGATTAACAAGACCGAGCAATAACATATTCCACAAAGTTAACCGTCAAGCGGGCAGAGATAAGAACTTACACACTAGAGCAACCAAATTGACCTTATCCAATTGGCAACTATATAAAGTTCATTAACTGCAAGGACCAACACAACCCACCCCATCCCTCCACCCTTAACACCAGCACCTCCCCCAAAAGCCTTGGTGACTCATAACATCCTAACAAGATAGGTGGGCAACTTAATACTAAGAGATGCATGCACAGCTAGCTTCATCATCTGAAAAGCCTTGCGGTCAATGGTTTCTATATCTTTCCAAGCTTTTCTGCTTTCACAACGGGATTAGCATTTGCAATAGCATCACGAGCTGCAGCCTGATAATCAAATTGGCAATCATGCTTGTCAGAGTATCTATGAACTCCACAGAAGAGATTACCGCATCGGCAATGGAAGCCTGTTAAGCCCACACGCTTGCGGCAACTAGTACACCTACTTGGTCCATTTGTTGCCTTCGTCTCTAAACTCTGGCCTACGGAGGATTCAGCGGTTGCTTCTGCAGGAACTCCCTTCAGCTCCACTGGAGCAGGTTGGACATCAACTGCTTTAAATACAACAGGCTCTTGCGTGTTGCTATTTGGACCTCCATTAACAATGTTCTCAATAGATGACGCTGCAAATTTGGCTTGCTCCTGCTTCAATATCAATTCCTTGTGGCATTTAGAACACATATTCATGGTGGCAGCACTGCCAAAAAAGCCACAGTTGTTGACACAAAGAATGGGCCCTTCAGGAGCTTGGCAGCCTGTCTCTTTAGGAGCCTCCATTTTCAGCAAACACCTTTCTGTCAGCATAAGCAAAGAGCACATATTTCCCAAAAGAGCAGTCAATACGATGTTACGGCCAAGATGATTATTATTTATTATATTAAACATATCACTTGAATATTTTAAGTACATGAAATATTTCCTTGATGGTACCAAAATAGAATGAACGTAGTAGACCAATTTATTCTAAATCAGGCCTTAACGGGTAATAGTATGATGCATATGTTATTTGACACAAAGTTTCTGGTAAATGAAGGCGATAAGAAAAAGGCTATAACTCCCACGATATTATTACGAATTCAATAACATATAAATGTATGGTTATCATCTGCTTTCTAACCACAAATCACCTGAGCCAAAGCCAGTCAAATCACAATCTACACTATATTTGGTCTCTCATATACCATATGGCCCACCTCAGAAAATTTCTTTTCAATATATGTGTATTAGAAACTCATTTTAAATCTATATAGAACACAAAACAGAAACTAGCATCTATCAGTGGCACGACTTACTATACCTTCAAATGTAAATGGACGCTTTGAGCGAGACTTTCCAAGTTAGAAAAAAAAATTAAGACATCAAACAACAACCATAAAAGGTAACAACAGCTAAAACACATTTGCAATCATGGCAAGGCTGTTGATGTAGAACATTTACCTAATTGTACTGACCAAACCAAAGCGTCCCAAGTCTTATTCACTAAGTTTTGCGTAGTCGTACTAACAAAATGAAAAATAGCCCTAATAACTTCTAATCCACTTTTGGCAACATCTAAACATCAAATCTTGAATACTAAAAAAGATAGAAACACAAATACAAGAAGTTATGTAACTTCTATTAAACTAGACTACAAGGATTATCAAACAACAACAACGAGAATCGAAGTAGAGCAGATCCTCTCTACCAGTCTACCTACGAACAATATATTTCCAAGTTATTATTTAAAGTACATGCCAGTACATGCCGCAGAGAAGTATCGGACCACTCATAACATGACATATGTATCAGGTCACGATTGTGTCAGAATCGGGTAATCTCATGCTGAACTAAAGACCACTAACAAAGTTAAGAAGCTAATTCTTAATCTTCAACAGATAATATGAGTATTCCCTACTGATTACTCAAAAGGGTATAAAGCATTACCTCATTCCCCAAAAAGTTAATCAACTTTTAACCCCAAAAGACAGATTTATATTCATTTATGGCCATAATTAATTACTTCTTCAAAAGGGTTATCAACAGATCATCCAAATCAACAATATATCAAGCATCTGCATCAGATTCTCAAAAAAGTTTCCAACTTTCAATTTTCTCACATTCAATAAACACTATTACAACCATCACATAAAAATCACCAAAAATAAATCAACAAACAGCAAAATCAGAAACAAAACCAATTCTTACCCAAGTTGGATATCAATTTCGTTTCACAAAATATCTTCAACAAGGTTGAAACACAAACTCATAACAAAAAATTATTGTATGATAACAAATCAGAATCTCAACTGTGATATTACTATTTATTAACACCCAAAAACTGATAAGCTGATCTAGACAACTACATACCCTGTAACTAGATAGAAAATTTAAACCCTCATCAAAACAATTCAAAGGGACACAAAAACCATAGATATTAAAAAAAAAGTTATTCAGTTTGAATAAATATTCAGTTTACATAAGAATAAAGAGTAAAATTTACTGAAAATATTCGTACCTTAATCAAGGAAGATATAGAGAGGAGAAAAAGCAGATGTTAAGGTGTTGCTGTTTGGTTGGGGGAGGGGGAGGGGGTTGTCTTGTTAATGATATTCTTCTAGTAGGTAGTATTTATATTATTATTGCAACCTCTTCATCGTACGGCGCTTTACCTTTTTGTGTACCATACATCTGTACAAGACAACCAGGCTTGGTGTAGGCTTGTCAAACTTTTCGAGTCATACTCGAGTTGTCGTACCGTTTATGCTCGATTGAATTGACTCGATATCACACTTGTCGAATCAGAGAACAATCTCATTTATTTTTTTAACATCCACCACATATTTCTAGATAAATTTAATTATTATATTTCTTGTACTTCTTGTTGTCATGTATTTTCATTGTAAAATTGGTATTATTAAGGTGTGTCGTGTATGAATATCAAACATAATTGATGAGATGAACTTTTAATGTATTAAATATTTTTTAAAGAACACCAACTATATAAAATATTAATTCACATAGACAACTTTCCACCAACATTTAGTTAATATTTCTTCCATTTTTTAATTGTCGTTCTAGCTCTTTTTACGTCAATTAAGAAACATTAGCATTTTATATATATACCCTTAATTAATGTATAATCAACAGTTATATTTATGTGCTGATATTTTACATTGAATACACTAAACATAAATTTAAGAAGAAAAATTCATTAAATATTATTTTGAAATTGATATCAACTAAAAAAGAATAAAAATATTAAAACGTAAATTAAAAAAACCAAGGAAGTCTAATATAGTAACATAGATATAAAGCAAAAGTGGGTGATGCGATGATTAATGTGATAACCCAATATGATGTGGCATTACTATCTACTAAACTACTACATCAACATAGATATGAAGCAAAAGTGGGGTGATGCCATGCTTTGATTTGTTTCATTATATTGAAAAGTCAAAAGGTATAAAATACTCCGTCCGTCCCTAAAATATTACTAGTATATTTTGATTTTTCATGGTCAACAAAACATAATTTCCAACATAAATATCTCCTATTCCATGTATGAAAAAATTATAAAAAGTTGATAGTTCAAAAATATATATTGAGACGAATCTAACAAGATATCATATGACTATATTGTTTTTATTGGTTAATGAGAATTATTGATTAAAGTTTTTAAAGTTTGACAATGTAAAATCAAATTTAGAGACGGAAGGTGTAGTTAAATTCAATATCATAAAATTGTCTTGATGAAACATTAAATTCTATGGCTCAATTCATCTTATGCGACTCGATTCAAACTTGATCCAATTTTAGAGAAATGACCTGTGCTAGACTCGATTTAATCATTTGTTTCATCATGATTTGATTTTTGTTAACAATTTCAAAAAAATGTAAAAGAAAATGGATTAAGAAAAACAGTTGTACTTTGTATATTGTAAATTTGTAATTAGAAGTTTTGAGGTGGGGCAACTATTCGGACAGGTTTGATTTTGAGTAGTTTATGATCCAACCCACTTACAAAAATGTATTGGGCTCTTAAGAAGCTCAAATCTCTAATTAACTTGAGTAACTTGACAATGAAGTAGGTCCAGTGGATTTTTTTGTGTGAAAAGGACACTAAGCACCACCTTTAGATTAATACGGCAATAACGTATTAACCTATCCCATACTTATACGATATGGATCGAACATGACCAAACTTCTCAACATTCATTAATCGTCTGAGAGTCAAACCCGAAACTCGTGATGATGCTACACGACTCATTACTCAATGACGTGGACAAACCACATATTAGGTTGGAATATATGTATAACTTTTATGTTTGTGATACATTCGTACTTGGTGGTTCTTAATATGCACAATTAACTAATTCTAGTATCAGCCTTGATCGGATCCTAGGTCCACTCTATCGGGTTCGGATCGTCTTGATTATCAATCTTCCATAAGAAAATAATAAATGAATGGATTCTGTTTGATGATATACATATTAATATATGAAGAAATGAGCGATGTAATAGGCGCCGTATGTTTGTAAATTAATTGAAGCCATTGTTATTGTTGCTTCAATAATATCTGTCCATGTGCAAGCCTAATGAGCTGCATGGTTTTTGCAACCAACCACACAAAATGGAGCCGCAAACCGACCACAATAATTCCTCCACAATAATACTAGTCGTTCGTGTCCTCAAGATAGTGACCAATTTCATCCACACCTCGAGTTTTATCAAGTGTTCACTATTCACTCAACGAATTACGATTACAGACATTTCGTTACAAAAGAAAATGATAATCATTAATGGCAAATTTTAAAGAACATATTGGATCCAAAAATAATATGAATTCGAGTCTAAGTAATCATAGTGTAATAAAGTTTC
This sequence comes from Echium plantagineum, assembly GCA_003412495.2. Taxonomy (NCBI): domain Eukaryota; kingdom Viridiplantae; phylum Streptophyta; class Magnoliopsida; order Boraginales; family Boraginaceae; genus Echium; species Echium plantagineum. The sequence continues at coordinate 5,733,048 of CM016566.1, read as the reverse complement.
ATTTCATGATAATATCCGTATAGACATCTTTTATCATCTCTTAATATCTAAGCTCTAATTATCATGATTCTTTCATAATTTATCGAACTAAAATGTAGAAATAATTAGGTTCGTAAACGAGCCAAACTATTCCGAATTTTATTAGGATTCTATTCGGTTCTAACGTAAGGATCGAATGGTTCGAACTTCAGACAAAAGTTTGAACATTCTTGACAAAATAAAAAAAATTAAATGTATGTGATTCAAGCCGAATGAACTTTAGACTCGAATTCAATCAAACCTAATAATAATATTTTAACTCGATTAAATCTATATTAAACCGAACCTCGAATCAAACTTCTTAAACCTTGCCGTTCTTTCACATACCTACAAAAAATCTAGAAGGTGCATTACTTTTTCTACAACGGAAGTTTCAAAAATATTGGAATGAAATGATTCATCATACGGCACTCAACCGACAAGCCTAATTATCACAACTAAGATTCCAACTTTCACACCTAATCGAACCGTTGTCAACAGCTATTTCTAATTGGCCCACATCACTTTAAAAATCTCATATTTTATTCAAATAAATTCTCAAACCCCCCACTCAACAAACCAATATAAATACTTAGCCTCATACCACACATTCATCATCAACCAAAAAAAACATCCTATAGCTTCTCAATACCTCAATTCATTCATATTCTCTAGCTTATTTTTGCTACCATTCATATAAAATGGCTCAAACTAGCATTGTGAAGAAGCTCGCAGTGGTGGCGGTGGCATTAGCCGTTGTCGGTAGCGCCTCGGCCCAGGAGGTTCTGGCACCTGCACCATCTCCTGATGCTGGAGCTGCTTTCTCTTTGACAACCTCGGTTGCTGTGGTTGGAGCATCACTTTTATGCTCTGCTTTTGCTCTCCTAAGGCATTGAATGGAAGTATTGTTTTGATTTTGTTGTTTAAAGTCATGTATGAGTTTGGTGATTGTGGAATTCTTTTGTATGATATTTATTGAATAAAATATATTTATTAATTTCGTTTCTTGTTATTGAAATGTTTATTGTTATCTATTGCGAAATTTTATTTTGTGATTAATAAATAAATGGTTAATCAAATTGGTAATTGAAATATAATGAAAAATAATAATCAGTTGTGATAAGTGATAACTCATATAGTTTGAGACATTATCACATGATGAATCATGTTGAGGGCTCGTCAATTCTTGTAATCAATGTCTTTAATTTAGTTTGAAAATAAACATTATGACCAAATTCTGGATCGTTTTTTCCATACGCGTTAAGTCGTTAATTAAAAGCATTTGTAATAAATTTTTCAAAAAAGCAATGGTCAAGGAGGTTTTTTTGTGAATTAGCGATTGTAATGGTCAACGAGGTTAAGTAGCCAAAACCATTGTGAATATACTCAATTTTCATACAATCTTCAAAAGGTCCAAAATCAATGTGAATATAGTGGACCTTTTGAAGTAATTATACATCCTTCGAAATAATTCTGATTGGTCAATAAAATGAATTTCTATGCCATTTGTTTTTCGAAATGATTTTATTTTTTATCTTTTTTGTAAATTAGCGATAAGGTGAGTTTCGAACTCAGGACCTTCTGGTCACTAGCAAGAGCCTTTTCCATTAAGACTATTCGATTAATTCAAAACAATTTTATTTTTTGAAGAACTCTTTTTCATTATTGAATCATTTTTTTCTCAAATCAATAAATGTACGATAACATATTGGACACAAATCTAATGAGGCTCAATTCAAAATTTTCTTTTTTTGTAGATTAGTGATAAGAATTACATTAAGAATTACAACTTACGAACTAACGAATAATAAAATTGAATACAAAATAACAAATACCAAATTTATAATTAAAACAATAGTTAGACAATAGTATGAAACAAGATGATTGTGTTATATAGGTTGAATCAAGACCTCCTAATAAAAATTGAAGCTACATATTACTATCCATCGATGAAAAATAATGAATGCTATGTTGGAAAACGATTGCAACAAGGGTTAATGACATCAAATATAACTGAAAGTATCTAATATTTTTCCAAAAAAATGTAATTGGGTGATCGAACATGGTCCATTATTTAAATAAGAATGATTTAACTAAAAATATTAAATACTTTCAGTAATCTTTTGTGTCATTAACCTTTCCAACAATCTACAATATAAGATTTACACAGCAATTGTGGGATATATGTTACATCTCATTGCGGGTAAAGAACTTCTTCTCTCTCCCCTTCCTCAAAGTCCGATTCCTATTTTTGATATAAAAATCTCACATAAAGCCATTGATAAAGGCTGGAGTTATTATTCCAAATTGTTGAACAAAAAAGTGGTAGAGAAACAAGCCACCACGACAGACAACCTTCGTGGCCCCAACGCCACTAAATTCGACGTGTCAAACACATGCAGTCATACCAAATATACACTTTAAAATGCTTCAAAACGGCCAACTACTACTAATGCTTTCTTCAGCTCATCACCTGTTTCAGTGTTTCTTCACCAAACAAAGAATTAAGACAAAGTGGAAAAGATACATAAATATTCGTAAAAAGTTATGGTACTCCTAAGATTAATTCTCCTAAGATTTCTCTAAAGTACTACCATGTTATTTATACAAAATCTAGGAATCAAATTATGAAATTAATACATTAAAAAAAATCTTAAAAGAAAAATTCTTAGGAAAACCTTAACCAATCCGAATAAAATCAAGACCTGAGAATCCGAGACCGCTATATTTATGATTTTTCTTTAAGTCTCTAAATGTAGTCTCAAATAAAATAGTTGAGCCGTCCACATAGCCACATAAAATATTGGAAGAAGTCAGGAAATTCGGTGTCACACTCAAACGCGGACCCTCACACGCTTTTAAATCACACTATAAATATCCCCAAACATCATACTTTCATCACACAACATAAATCATTTTACATTTACTTCTTTCTCTACGTACAAACTCCATTAAGCCTCTTTACTTCCTTTCTACCAAATCTCAATGGCTCAATTCAACATCATGCATGTTTTCTTGGTGGTTTGCCTCATCGGCGCCATCTCGGCTTCGGCGCAGGAACCCGCAATGGCTCCTGCACCCTCACCAGATGCCGGGACCGGATTATCTATGTCAACCTCCGGTGCTATGATTGTCTCCTCTTTGATGCTCTCTATTTTTGCTTTGTTCAGGCATTAAGATTGCGTTGGGACATTTATTTTTAGAGCCGCAGCCGTTATTCATACATAGAGTGCACACAGGGTAAACTCGGATTGTCTTGCGACATATTTGACGTTAGATAATGATGTTATTTTTGTTTCTATGTTGTATTCCGGATTGGTTCCTTCTTTTGTATGGAGATTGTAATTCTAGTTCTATCTATTAAGTTCAATAAAAACATTATTATTATTACGAAGTATGGTTTTATTTGGAGCACTATATCATATCTCATTTCATAATTGAAGTGAGAGAGATTTGATCAAGTAGATTTTCATCAAAATGATACTTTTCTATGTTGTTGCCTTATACAGAGTATTTGATAGTATTACTTGAGGACTACTTTAGTTTAGTAAATAATTTTACCTAATTAATTATGATTAATAAGGTGACCTTCATCGATTCCTCAGGATACTCATTCGCAGTTAAATTACAATTTTACTTAGGTAGTTTGTTCGACTATATTCAACTTAATTTACACGTTAATTACAAAATGTTTTTCTTTTCATTTCATTTCAAATGAACTAATTTCGAATATTAGCTAGGTCCCCATTCATAAGTACTTATCTTAATAGAATAATAGTGATGTTATTAGGAACTCCACCATTTTAGTTTCATTTTATGTTTTTATCAACACAAATAATCTCTCTTTTGAAGTTATAATTCATCCGTTTTTAGCTTTTGTATTTATGTCTAAATATTGTGAAATAATAAAATCAGTATAATAAATACCACACACTTATGTGTTATCATATTGTAAGTTAACAATAAAATATTTATATTACATTAATATATTGTCAAACTCTATAATTTTTTTTTGATAGTTAATTCATTCATTAATCAAATAACATGATGGCCATGGGGGCCATTACAATCAAACTCTATAATTTTATTATTGTTAAATATAGTAAAAGAGTTAAATTGAAATCAAAGTTGGAGTATCAAAATTTGCTAAGCGTGCCATTCTAAAAGATGTTTCATTCTATTGCTTTACTCAAAGTAGCTTTGGTGCTAAAGTTTCATCGCATTATGTACTACAAAACTCTTTCTTTTTGCTTTGTTTTATCTTTTGGTTCTTTGTTTGTTGATTTCTTTTAAGTCGCTTTCATAGAAAGATGGCTCAACTCAACACCTATAATTAGAAGTCCTTGCAATGAAGAAAGTCGATTTTAAAATTAACATCATTAATTACAAGGACCAAATTTTATGAAAAGAAAAGAAATTAAACATCATTAACTGTATGGCCGAAAATTAGCGAAATTGAAACTCCTATGTATCGAACTCTCATAAATCACCTGGTTCAATTATTATTACAACAATAACCCACTAATTATTCGAAAAAACTCCTAGCTAAATTGATATAGAATGAGTATCAATTACGACTATGTGGATAAGTATATATATATAGAAATAATATATCAGTGAGCATAATAATCTAAAAAATATTGCATCAATAAATAATGAGCGCGAGACATACGCCAAAATTTGAGGCAAACCATCACTTTGTAACAAGCCTCTAATAGTAAGGTAAACAACTCAACTGAGATTTTGCACGTATCAACTCCAGTTTTATAACATACAGAAACTGCAATCTAGGCAAAAAGGAACAAGTATACATGTTAAATGTCCAATTTCTGCATCAAGTCGAAAGAGCCTGTGCCCGACTTCACCGGTAATCCAAGGCAGACCCTGGAAGATGGCGTCTCCAACGTATCCGTCAGCCCATGGGACGCGGCTTCAACAATGAACTTGGAAGCTGTCTCGAATGACATTTTAATGAATGGAGATAGTGACTCAGAAATACTCCCGTGCCTGCTCATAGGTGTATATCCACCACTGTGTGTCATGTAATCTGCTATAAGACTTAAATGCCTGTAGTCGATCTCGACACCATAAATTCCAAAAACCTGTTTCACCTCTCTGATGAGGCTGGCTCTTGCTGCTTCCACTCCATATGTTGTTAGCATAGCACGTATGTTATTGGAATACAACCTTGTAACATCAAGGTCGCCTTGCATTCTCCAAAACGCAGTAAAATCTGTGCCAGTTGCCTTTAGTGCCCAGTACCCGAAGCCTTCTTCGTCTTCATCGGACTGCGAGTGTTGGATACTTGCATCCCTCTTTATTTTCACCTCGTCCCAGACTACTGTATTTTCACTTGCATCATATCCCACCATCCGGCAATTATCAATTTTGCCGGAGCTATTGATATAGACTTTCTTTGCAGCCTTCTGAGCAATCTGAGTCATAATAACGATGTGTTAATTAACGCTAACAGCAGGTAAAATATATATAGTTTACTCTGTAGTTTAACACTGTAATACATTATTGAGATACCTGAGCTAGTAACATATGTGGTTCGTTAGTAAATCTGAAGTGGACCTCAAAGTGTAATCCTTTAACTTCCACAAAAAAATGCCTATCTGATTCCTTTGATTGCATCCTTGCTTTCTTTTTGGTTTTACTTGTATTGCCTTCAGCCTCTCTATCCTCATCAGTTTCAAGTTGGGACTTATCTTGCTTTCTAGATTTAGGCTTTGATTCAGTTCCATCATTAGCATCCAGTTTAGAAATGTCATCTTCGCTTTCAACCTCCTCATCTTCATCCATTTCAGTTCCAGGGTTATCGCTATCCAAATTTTGTTCAACTGATGCATCATGGTTGTTGCCCTCATCTGCAGAATCCTCCTCATAGTCCATCTCATCGTTAGCTTGTCGTACATGCTTTCGTGCATCTGAACCAAGATCCTCAGCTACGTCATCATCAATATCTTCATTATCATCATCATCGTCATGAGGTTTCGTTGCAGAAACGTCATCCTCTCCAACGCTTGAGGTTGCTAACCCTGAATTTGACTTGAAATCCTTTATGCCATTTATTTTAGAGAGGAGAGCAAGATGTGCTTCTATGGCATCTTCCAGTTCCCTTAAGTACACGTATCTGAGTGTTTCTTGACAATCATCCAAGGATACATACTCACTTTCTTTGATCTTTACCATAAGTTTATATATTCTGGAGCTTTGATTATGATGAATTGACAATGGGAGGAGTCGCACTTCCATATTCTCTACCAGGTCTGCAATTGACACCTTTTTCACTTCAGCCACAAGTGACTTTGCATAATCTCTGCAAACGCATGGATATATGAGAATCTTTTAAAAACTGAATCTTTCACAAGAGTCTAAAAGGTTTAATGGATACACTTAAGGATAGGGGGGGGATCTAGGTACAGAACTGATCATCAAAATTGCCAACTGTTGTAAAAGATTCATTAAGAGAGCACAATTGTATCATAACAATTTGGTCATTATGCTCTGTTCAATAGGTATATATGTAATTTAAAGTTATACAAACACAGGTCTGTCATTGCTAGTAACAATAAGGTGTACTCACTTCGGTCTCCATTGCTTAAAGGGACAAGTCAGAATTGGGGTCTTAATATCATTGGCAGCAGTCATCAAGATCTCCTGAAGACGTGGGATTCCAAGAGTAACATTCATTTCTCCACGGCCGGCAAGATGGAATGTGTTCAGTCTGAAAATGAAAGAATCAACCAAAACAAGAAAAATTGAAGTTGATTAATTATGAGTACAAAGTATAATGAACATGCCAAGTTATAACAATGGATATTTCTCCCAACAACATAAATGAAGACAGCCTAATAGATTAAAACATCATAACCATATGAAACAACTTTTCCTTACAGTTTTAACATAATTCCTTGTCCCTGCAACTGACAGAGATGCAGCATGTTAACAGAATATAATGCAGTACTATGAGAGGCCTAACACCGTTACAAATACTAACATGACGACAACATGATAAAATTTTGCAGTAACATGAGACGCATGACACTAACGGTGACACCAACATGATGAAATTTTACAACAATAAGTGTTGTGGGAAATAAAAAACATCAGTGCATCAGTTATGAGAAAGAGGATGATATTTAACTTACGTCATCTGAGTGGATGGTTCACCTACAGATTGAGCCGCTAAAACTCCGACAGGTTCCCCTGAAGGAGCAAGACTAGAGATGTATTTTTGCTCCACTAGCTTAAACAATTCAGCCTGATCCTTAATATCACAACTTTTTATGAATTTTTCAGCTATAGTACGCAGACCAACCGGCAACTGGTGGATATATGTGTTAAACTCGAGCTCGTGGACAAACTTTTGGCGAATAGTCTCTTGATTCTGGAAAAAAAGAAGTGATTAAGAATATCTAAGCAATTACAGATAAAGTAACAAAAAAATATACAATTAGGAACAGCTTCATTTGGAAAAAAACACTTAGAACAAAGTAAGGATATCTCACATATGCCAATGCTTTGAAATTTTTAAGGAAACTTGTGCGATGGACATCAACTCCATCTTCCCCGTAACAAAACTGAACTATGGAGCCATCTGAGTCTCGAACTGTGTAGTCATAGCAAACTTTCAGGCTCTCTAAGTTCTTTACCAGACACCTTTGCAGATAACCACTACGTGAGGTCTTAACGGCAGTATCGACTAACCTGTTTGGCATAACTAAGTTTCAGCGAACACCCAGGGGCAGCAAAGAGAATGCATATAGCAAAAAAATAAAGAGAGTAATGGCTAGAACACATTTAATTAGTGCTGAGTATAGTCGTTAGTGGATTCAGTGAAACAAGTTCATGCAGTTGCAAGAGGGTATTTCGACAAGAACAGCCTATCAGGAAATTTACAAAGACTATACACTAGTCATTCGTGTTCAATGAAAATGAGTTCAAGATTAAACAAAAGATCAAAAAGGTGAAAATCAAAAGATATAAAGCAAATCAAGCTTTACCCCTCTCGACCAGCCATGCAATGGAAGTAGTATTCCTGGGGCCGAAGACCACTGAGAAAGCGATCAGTGATATAGCCTCCAGCTCTTGAAGTGAAATCCCATGGTGGGAAGCAAGGCAAAGATTTTCCCGACACCATTCTAGGAACACGTTTCCCTTCCAACTCTTGTTGGCCCAAATAAGAAGATATTTGTTGGAAATTAACCTGCCAAATTAAGATATAGCTTAGACAAAATATAAGAACAGAGAGAAATTTGCAATAAATAAGACACAAAAAAGGAGATCTTTTAGATGTCAAGTGCAACTAACATATCTCTAATAACATAGAAACTCCATCTACACTCACGGACAAAAACACAGATAGCAACAAAGCATGTACAAGGTTCAGTTGTAACAGTTCAGCACTAAAGGACTTACCCTAATTTCCTGGCTTCACCTCAGTGCTGAACCAGAAAGCACCAAAATAGTTACTAATTTAATAGCTTTGCATGTAAAACCTCTGAACTAAGCACTAGGTAGTGAGAAGCACAACTATGGTTTCCTTGCCTCTGGTCTTGAAATAAGCCAGTGCCAAAAGAGACTTTTTCTTAGATATATAAACAAGATTTTTCCCATGGACCACAAAAGAGACTATTTCTTAGATATATATATATATAGACAAGATTTTTACCATGGACTACAAATTACAATTCGTATTCTCTCTCTGGATAGCTTATCGCATATGTTGATTAATACTCATAACAGAAAGTAATGATGTCAATAAAATATACAAATTATTACAATTAGTTCACATGCTATATGCAAAAAGTTTGAAATACCATACTTTTTATGTTCAAATTATTGAATTAGGTGAAATATGACAAGTGAGCAATTCCTGGGCAAACCAATATTAAGTTTAATACAGATAAGCTTTTTCCAACTTACTGTACTGCCCTTGGCACCACTAATTGTCATTAAAGAGATGCAGTTCCATGGAAAAGGTTTCAGCACTCCTTTTGTAAGCAACTCTTTGCTGATATGAGAACCCTTTTTACTCAGTTTATTTTTCATCTTCATGTCCAGGGAAGCTGTGGCAGATTCCCTATCACTACATATCGCCTTCTCAATTTCCATCTGCAACTCCTTAGGACCTGTAAAACCGAGGAAACTGAGATATAAGAGAAGAAAAATCATAGAAAGTCTGAACCTATCACAATAAGAAATCATAACACATGGAAAAAAAGAATCATGAGAAACATAAAAATAACCAAATCAAGTCACTCTCCTACTGCGGCTTATAATTCTTATTAGTTGCTTATGTAAACCTCATTTCCATATTTTGCAAATCAAAGTATTCTTAAAATTAATTTTGACTTCAGTTCAAAAAAATATTTAAATATTTACCCCCAGTTTAACATCACAATTGTTTCAGAATAAACCTCAAAATAAAAGAGGGAGATACTTCAAAAAATTATATCCAAGGGAGAACAAGGTTATCATCAGACTCCAAACGTTGGAAGAGAAAAACAAAAATTCCGCAGCTGAAACATTATATTCAGGGCCCAGCCTGTTCTCATAAAAGGACTGCAAAATCCAGAGCGAGAAAATGGAAGGAGATGATGTAACGTGAAGGTTTATCGGCACACCATTCCATCTGTATGCTAAACTCAAAACACCCCAGAGAAATTTTAATTTAAAACTTACAGGCTAATTTGAATTTTTATTTGCTGCTCAACTAAAAACCATCAAGCAATAGTAGGAAGCTAGAGTAAATGACCATCTAACAAGTACAAACTACGATCAGAACTCCACAGACCTTTATAATTGACACATTAACAATAATTTCTCGTATATTTACTTATTAATTAATTAATTTAATATGTACGCCGATCATCCTTTACTTGTTGTAGCAGCAACTAACTTCCATTGTATGAGAAGACATTGTCTCTCCGGAAAAGGGTCAATATCTGTTATATTTGAGCATAAAACTACATTGGGGTAACTTAAAACGAAAAGTTCCAACATAAATTAATTCAAAGAAATATGAGTCTGCGATTTGGAAAATATTGGCTGGCTGACTCAGTCGACACCTTATTCTCTACTTTCAACAAAAACTAGTTCCAAGTCAAGGTAATAATTTCAATATACTCGGTTGTTATAGTTGGATTCACTTCTAAAAATATGGTGGGTCGAACTGTAACACCACGTAATCACTTCATTAAAGATGTGTTGCCCATTGGTAGAGGTAATTTAATGGGACACAATCAATCAAAAAATGTAATGAATATGACCGATTATCTCTGTTGAACAACAAACTATCTAGTAATGAAGGCAAAAGTAAATAAAACTAAGTGATATAGAAAGGGCGATAGCCCGAGCTTACTATAGGAAAAGACTGCAGCTTATAGCAAATTTCCCTATTAACAAAATCCTGGATCCAAAACCTTTTTGCTAATACCCTATGTGAGGGCTCAAGGACGCTAGGGGATTAAACTATAGACTAAAACACACAATTCTAACAAATCCGAGTTCAATACTTACCAATCTGTCCTGGTCTGTACTTGACAAATTCACAATGAACCTCTTCTCCAACGTCTTCCCCTTCAAGTTCTTCCTTCCTTTGGACGTCATAGTGAGGCAATATTATAAGGTCATCTACCCCACATGTGAACCCATGCATCTGAAACACATCAATTACATATGTAAAGCACTAAAAGCTTGCAGCCACTTTCTCTGGAAGAGCATTTCAGTGTCAGAAGAATCTTGAGAGTAACTATCTAATTAAAGGACTATAAACCAAACCTGCAAGAATATTGTGAAAAGTCTGCTAAGTGAAGATAATAAAATGCCAGCAGCATTTGAGCCATAAAGCTCTTGCACAGTATGTACTAATCCAAATTTTCCGAACTGAGCCTTGTCGATCACACCATGCACCAGTTCATTCTTATAAACAAGAAACTTGTTTTCAGCATTCTTGTCCTCCTCGTCACTTAGTTGATGAATACCAGTACCACTTGGAAAATATGTATATGGGATTTTTGTACGACCTTCAACGGTACAAGGTGCCTGACCTCTTGTTAGATGATTTAACAACGCAGTAATGACCTGTAAGACATATTGTATCATCTCTCTGATAAATCTAAAATACAAGTTCTTGAAAAAAACAGTATTAAGTTTTTCATAGAAAATGAGTGGATTTCAGAAATTTTACACGTTCATTTTAGTTCCATAAGACTCCCTAAAAGTCAACAAACATAAATGAAACTGCAAAATTATAAAGAAAAATGAAATTAATGACAATGACCTGCTTGCCAGTCCAAAGTGGAACCGGTTTCCAAACTGCAGGAAGTACTGGCTTTATAATACCCTCTAACTCTACTAAAGAAACTTTCTTAGATGGCCTGCCACCCACTGAACCTAGCTTAGCTGCAAACACACCAGAACTATAAAGAAGCTGAATAAACTCTTCACGAGTTAAGAATCTATTCTTCATCGTAAGAAGCACAGCACCGACAATGTGATCCTGTAGAAATAGTAGTGTAAGCATGGGAATCCAACAGAGCAAAAGGTTGAAATATTTCTTCAATCGTAACTTATTAATAAATGCAATTTATGATGAAATATAGATTCTGAAACCTGGATGAGACCTCTGACAGTATCACCCTTTGTTGGAACTATATACTGTTCATTTGCATTCACAATGTTATATGCTTCAGCACGAGAGATCTCATCTTGAGGAAAATGAACGTTCATTTCATCACCATCAAAATCAGCATTATATGTACTAAAAAATAACAAAATAAACAGTTAGATATAGAAATCAGATATCGGTTTATAGAGGGCAACGCCCCGATAATCATTTTAACCAACCTGCAGTTTGCATAATGCATACGAAGAGTTTTCTCCCCTTTCAACACACGCACAACATGTGCCATTATGCTTGGCTTGTGCAGTGTAGGCTGAAATTAGAATAAGACAATTATGACCAAAGTGGTCAGACAAAAAGAGAAACAAAAAAAATTATGGGGGAAGGGGAACATATAGGTTCCTAAATTAGTTGGAAGAATAAGCTTTGCCATGCATAACATATGGCGTAGGCTTAAGTTTAGGTACAAGTCCAGAGTATGGTATCTCGCTCATATACAAAAGGCAGTTCAAGCTTCAAAGTTTAGAGGATGTCCAACAGGAAATGCACGAGATAGGTAACCTCTCCAGTTCCTTATAACTCCAATTTCTCATAATTCTTACCTTTTATTTCCTTGTTTCTTTTTACATAGAAGATAGGGAAGAGGAATACCTGACGATTAACAAGAACGATATCTCCATCTTGCAAGTGTCTATGGACAATTTTTCCCTCAAATTCAAGACCACCAAATTGTGTCGCCACACCACTTGAAGAGGGCAATTTCCTTGATATAGCTATACGTGCCTTCCTCTCTGCTGGGAGCCGTTTAAAGCCGAACCCTTTATCTGTATATTTAAGTGCTCCTGGATGGATTTCGGGTCCGTTAGTTATAGCATCCCTCAGTTTTGCAACATTCCAAGGCGTCACTCTCTGCAAGTATTAAGCTCAACAATTTTAATGTAAAATTATTGAAGAAAATGTGATGACAGATGCATGCATGTGAATGAAGCTGCTATACAATTTCCAAACTGCATACATATTCTCTCTATTTGTTCTTGAAGGATAATCGGAAATTCAGCAATTAGGCGCTAATAATAAATCGTTATATTTTCCTATGTAATGAATTGTATATCTGCATATATGTTTCAAAGATCAACTTCAACCTGCTTTTCATGTAAATTTGCACACAAGTCAAACAACAGTTACATCTAATGGAGCTTAGAAAAAAGGCAGATCAATAATCTAATCTACTTACAGATCTCAGAGCTCATAATGATCCACGAGACCACGACCACTTGAAAAGTTTTTTATTAGTACTTCGCAGTAAAATAGCTCGTATAAGTCAACATAATCGAGTACATGTATGCATCCCGCTCTTAAACATGCCTGGGATTCTATAGAAAAAATCTAACAAAATTTACCAGAAATTAGGTTTTCTCAGAAGTTGTGATAGGGTAGCTCCTATTAAACAGCTGCATGAGGACACCACCATTTTATCTCTCTTCTTAAAATGTCATCATAATTGATCACTAAACATAATATTTGAAAAGGTTGAAAGGGCAAAGAACCGACATATTTGTTTTGTTCACCTACAAATTCTAGTAAGTGTCCTACAGTCCTACTTGGAATAATGAATATATCACCCCACCTTTCAAGTTCTGTTTAGTTGCATAAATAAAAAGCTCTTTCTTCATTTGTTGATAAGATGTTCATGTAGATCCTTATCTTTTTCAATTTTGACAGGCTTTTTGGTTTCTCAGTCAACGATTATCAACAAAGTAGGGTCCGTTACGCTCTTTCATAAGATGTTCATACAGAATTTTGCCAAAAAGAAGTACTCAGATACTAAATTCATTATAAGTTCACAAATCCTAAAGGGCCTACTCAAAGTTTTCTCAATATGTATTTTCAAGTACGAAAACACTCAAAACTGACATAAAATCGAAAACGTAACCTTTACAATGTAGAATATACCTCAATATGTATGCAAGTATTTTTAAAGACATTGCCACAAACGAACATACCTCTGGATAACTTAATCTCAGAGCGAAGTATGGAGGAACCCCAATTTCATTAACAGCCAAATATGGATCCGGAGAAATAACAGAGCGGCAAGCATAATTGACCCTTTTACCCATCATTTTTTGGCGAAAGATGCCTTCTTTCTTTTCCAACAATTGACATATTCCAGCAGCAGCATCTCTTTGACCTGGGATATACCATCATAAGCATAAATGTGCAGCAACACAAATACTGAAACCTTAGTAACTACTCAAAACCATGTATGAAAATGGACTCATGACAAATCGTAGAGGATATTCTATTGGCATGTATAAAATGGAGAAATTTTTCTTCCACCACAAAACCACTAACTGAAGGAGAAGCTCTTGAATTGCCTTTACACAGTGGACACATTGAGTTTCAAGTCATGGAAAAACAAAACAAAACAAGATCATTAAAGTAAGATGTCTGATGATAAGAGGTAGCTTATTGCACAAAAGGACAATCAGATGCTTTCACAAATATTGAAGTCGTTTAGAGTTGAGACTTATTCACCAAATACAATTATAAAATATTTGTAATGCAGAGTTTTTGTAAAAATTCAAAACAAATGGCACATGCAAGAGTTCAACAGGTTTGAGGCAACATCAAGTCACCAAGTTCTTTCAGGCTACAGTTGTATTGCTAATAGTCCAATACACCATACAATTATACAAATTGTCTCTTGAATGTGATACTGGCAAGCAGATGTTAAAAATGCGAAGGAGATCAATTAGTTGAGAAAAATTAAATTGACGATCGTACATTAACATTAACATTAACATGTCCCAATGACATTGAAGAGGCTTCCGCCTAAGCACGGTAAGGGTTGGATATTACAGTCTTATCCTTGTAATAACAAGGAGGCCGTTTTCTACTTGACCCAAGAGTGGATTGCAAACACTATCTACTACTTCACAACAAATAAAGAACCAGGTAGAGTAATGGGCCATTTATATGTACTCCATTATTTCCAGAGACTATAATATCTTCGACTCCATAGAAAATGGAAAATCTACATTAACGACAACAATCATCATCATATACCAATTGCCAAAACAGATATGTGTATGTAGGAACCATTTATATCGACCATCTGACTAACGTCAACCACTTATGTAAGAAATGCACCTGACTAACGTCAGTATAAAAAGCATGTGAACAGATGAGAGGTAGCTAATAACCTCAATGACCAAGTGTTCAGAATTCAAAAACACAAACTCCATTCTAAGGTTTTTAAATAGAACATGTCAAGATAAAAATCAATATGTTCTTAGCATACAGAAGACCTATAGTAGGCAGAAATTTTTTATTCCAGAACGCTAATTGCATGCTTATGTTAAGAAATGCACTTACTTGAGCCAGTTTTTCCATCATATAATACATTTATTGATTGTTGAAGTTCCATCCAGCGATTGACTACCTTAGATCCTTCAACTTTGTTAATACGAGCATTCTTTACTGCAATGTTACACTCGATCACCTTTCCTAGTAACGTAGTATGTGCATGTGCCATCGTCTGAAAGAAACCATGAGGGAGATGATAAATATATTAAGTGGCATTTTAAGATAACTTCTATACTAAGAGAAACTCCAATATGCTCAAGCATAATCAATCCGGAATCTAAATATAAAATGTGTATTAAATCATGCAAAAAAAATAACAGCATTGCAGGAAGAGTTATCATATGGATTTGTATTAATAGAAGGGTTGACTTTAGGAATTTGGAACTGCTACAGTAAAATAGATACCCTTCATCTAGATGGAAAGAGAGTAAAAATGAAATAGACAAGACATTCGAGAAGATTTATGAAGACGAAGTCCAACCAGGAACGAGAACATTGAATCGGCTAATATAAGGTTCAATTCTAATCAGACATGTACGTTCACAATACTCGGATAAATGATTCGGATGCCTTCCTAGGTAATGTGTAAATTCTCACCAATTTAAGATTGCACAAGAGGTTTTAAAGTAAATAACAAAGGAACAAACTTTCAAATCTAATTAGACATGTACATTCACAATACTCGGATAAATGAAAGTCTTTAACAAACGTATCACCGACATACAACTGAGATTGTTAGTCAAGAATCCTAAAACAAGCCCTTCAGGGAGAAAGCCGGTATCACCTTTAACCTAAGATCACGTCCTAGAAGTAATATCTGTTATGGAACAAATCATATCAAAACTAGTTTCTGATAGTTGCCAATTTCATTAAACAACTGATGAATGTTTTAAAAGTGCATCCCAGTGAACAACTCCTCCTGATTGGCATCAGGTAATGGGCCTAATAGACAACAGACTACATACTAAAAAGTTCTTAATACCATAAGATAACAAACATATTATGTATAACAGCTACAATTACGAAGTACTAGATGAAAAGGTATGATGTTGGTTGAAGATAGTTGTACTTGCACTCACAGAGTCACCTCCTTTGGCTTCAGGGCGAAATCTGATGGGCGGTACAAGTACTGTATCCAAAAAGAACATAAAGTAACCAGCTGTTTTGTCTGACCTGCTAACTTGATTTTGTTGTATGTCACATATTAATGAGCAGAGGGGAGTTTCATTTTCCCATAATTGTTGAAGTACATCTCTGACCTGCCAATGGCGATGAGGGGCGTAAGACAACTGATACAAAATTAACATATAACTTTGAGATGGTTCCCAAAACAACCAGTATGAAGCAAAGTAAACCTCAAACGGCAACAGAGGTCGAGTCTTGCGCATATTAAGTTCTTGAGGTGCAGTTTCCATAAGTTTCTCAGTCTCCAAATTCTCGGCCCTTTCTGTGTCCTCATCTGTATTTATGACCTCAGAGGAGGATTTTTCAGTAGTTCGTCGGGAATATCCTCCAAACAGCCTGCAACCCTTCATCGCATTCTTTGTTGCTTTAGAATCTGTCATACCAGCCTGTAGGAGTACTACCAGGTTATGTTATTGACACCAAGAATTATAGAAGATATAGAGGACAATCAACATATTAGTATGGAGAATATGATTTATGTGCTTGACGATGGACCCTACAAGAATCAAATGGACTCGTACACCCAACAGATCTATGAAACAGGGAAAGACTTAGGCCTGGTTCGGTTAAGAAGTTCCATGCAAAATAAAAGGTCTAAACAGATTGCGCCTAGTGGTAATGAGAACAAAGTTTTTTAATATAATTGAACTGCTCATTATTGGCTTCGATTATATATAAAGGTAAGTGATTCAAGATTTGGACAGGATAAGTTTGCAATACTCTAGGAGTAATGAAGGATCGAACACGTAACATTTAAGCAACATCACATTCATACTTTTTATTTTTCAAAGATAACTGCAATCAAGTTAACTTCTGCAGAGAGAATTTTCATATCTTTTAGCACTCCCAAGTCTTGTGAAAGATCACCTATTACTCTGATGGCCTTGATCCAAAACCTTTTAAGCAAGTAGCTTATGTTGCACTCAAGAAAAATAAAAGCCCAACGAAGTAGCTTAATATCAAGATAAGTAAGGTCCTTTTGCCTAGTATAACGACTAGTAATTTATTAAGGGGTCTACCACATGTCCAAACAGCCAAACCATTGTGTTTGAGAAGTTCATCTTGAACATGATCCCAAAGTTGTCCCTTTTCCTGGAGGGAGAAAAATCACATATACCAACAAGAAAATAAAGGTTGATGATATAAATGCCTGAAGGGTAGAATATGAATTCCATATGACCACCATGAGGCAATCAAAATAAATAAATTATTCAAGCAATATTTTTCGTGAGAGAAGCTGTTAACTGATAAGTAATATGACATGCAAATCAAAGAACTTAGGACTTTTAAATAGTACATACCATATGAAACCATCCAAAAGTCGGTTTTCTGATTGATGGGTTTTCAGCCAAACAGTTCTCCCTTTTGCAAGAACTCGGTTTTTTCCCCAGAAAGTCCTTTAAAATAGTCATTGCTTCAGTAAATCGAAATGAATCCCAAAATGGAGCTTCAGTGATAGAATGAAGTGTAGAAGATGATGAAACATGACTCCCATCACTGTCATCTGGGGATGAGAAGTTTTCTAATGATGAACCCTCCAACATCTTCGCACCCACAATGTCTCCTTTTGCTATTAGTTTCAGCTGATTAAAGCATTTATCGACCTATTTTAGCAACAACAAAAAAGTGAAACAAAGGAAGTCAGAAATTAGAAGCGGAAAAGACATGGCAACGGAACCGACTACAGTACATAGATTGGAAAGTACAAAAATGTCTGCACAAGCAACCTACCTCATCTCTTGATGCTCGAAAGTGGAGGCAAAATAAACACATATTTTGTAAAATGTTGTGCAACATATGGAACAGTAGTGGATTGTACACAGGTGCAACAAGATTGATGTGACCACAATGACCAGGACAAGCCTGATAGCGCTGGCCACATGATTTACATCTGCAATATTAGAGTTCTTAAGACATGATGTTCAATTAATGAGCAAGAGAGTTCAGTTTGAGAAAATAGCTCCATTTTGAAGTTTCTTAAATAAGAAGAAATGAAAACAAACATACGATCCATGAACATTCTTCCCCACTAATTATTTCGCTCGCTTTATATCCTCTTACTCTTCAAATTATTATTCCAAAATGAGATAGTAAACATGCATAAGTTTTAAGACATGAATGTCCATGCAGCATACATGCATTAGACACTAAACTGAAACAGTTGAGACTTGAGACCAATGCAGGTGTGTATTAAGGTTTGTCTTTCATAGAATTTTACCACATCCTCAGGGTTTCGAACTCAAGTTGACAAATAACTCATTAACTAACTTTCTACACTTTGTTTTCTGACTACATCTTGTTGCAAGATCATATTGTTCTCACTAAATAACTGCAACTACATCTATTTTTTCACCTAAAAATGTACGAATAATCAATATGTACACAACAAATAAATATCCAAATAAACCACCAAACAACAATTTATTAATAAATTTTCCAATTATCTTAATAAAGCATATTGTAGTCAGTGAAACAGGTCAGATAACTACATCTACATGGCACTAACAAATTTCTATCACTAAATAACTGCAATTACATCTTTTTGTACTTCATGAATATACACTAACAAAATTCATACACCAAACAACAAATTATTAAAAGTTGCCCATTACCTTTTGTATACATTAAAAATAATTCCCTACCCCCCTCCACCTACATGATATGCTAACCCTGGCCTCAATGTGTGTCACCGGCAGTAGTTCAACAGCTAGACCAATCGATTATCTCATTTTCCAGCTATCTTTAGAAAGCATGTTAAAGTTGATTACTTACACAGAACCTTCATTTATCGGACCCATCAAAGGATCATACAAACCACCCGGCATCGGTCTGGTATCCGACACCATCAAAGTGGGATTATGAACATTAACAACACTCAACTTCTTCACCTCTTCTGAAGTCATTAACCCGAAATTCACAGCTACCACCTCCTCCGAGGCAACCTTAAACCAAAGGAAACAAACAAAAAACATTGAGATATTAAAAAATGAAGTAAAACATCACACATAATTGAATAATAGTTGGAAATTCAATATGAATATTTACATCATTTGATTGTGCCATGTAAACAGTTGTTGTGTATTGTTAATTGTTTCTCTTTTGTTGGTGCATACAAAATTTGCAGGAAATGAGTGAGGGGAAGGAAGAAGAAGAGGAATAGGGTTTAGGGTTTTGGACTTTTGGTACAGCTGCGATTTAAAGATAGTTGGTTAATTTCCTTTTCTTTTGTTTAATTTTGTTTTGTTTTGTTAAATCCGACCCACCAGGTCCCTAGGCCTTGTTCGAATCGAACTCAACTACACAAGACTCGTTTAAGTCCCTAATAAATATTCTCGACACTCACTTGACTTAATTTCAACTCGACCTGATAAACTAATGTTAGGAATAATTTAGTTGTATATTATATTGTTTTTAATTATATTGACGTTTTATGGTCATTTTTATTATGCACCTCCATTCCAAAGTAATAGTCGTTTCGATAGTACTTGTGGAACTTTAACAACAAATTACTTTTTATTCGTATATTCGAAAAATATAAAATATCATTGAATTCCTTTATAAAAATATTTCCGTAATATTAATTTTTATAATTTTCTATAAAATATAGTATACAAAGTAATTTATGTCTAAAATTGTCTCTCGAAATACGTGAAGTATATTATAAAGAAATGGACTGAGCATGTGTTAAAGTATTATAGAAATATTGGAATGTTAATTTATTTCAAAAATATGCTCGAAAAATATAGCATATGGGTATTTCGACTTTATGTTCGTGTTAGATGACTTCATCTACTTTATTGTCGAACAGAAGTTTTCACGAGATAACTTGACAAGAGGAAAGTATTAGAAGTATAAGCAATTTAAAAATCTTCAATAGTACATAGTGCACCAAGAAATAAAGTAACGTTTTATAATTTAGTGTCTAGCCTAGTGCTGCAAACGAGCCGGGTTCGAGTGAGTAACGGGTCATCCGGTCGGATTCAATTTTCCCGAGCCGGGTAGCAAACCTGTTACCCTCGTATCGCTCGATAAGGACACGATTTAATTGAAAATAAATATTTTAGGTTATATGCAACCCTATAAATTCTTTTAAATATTAGTCTTATATTGGTAAATGAAATTAATTATGGTTAAAGTATAACATATATATATATATATATGTATATATATATATGTATATATATATATATATATTATATGAATATAGAATATAAAAAATAGATGAGCCGGTAATCGAGCTGTCCCAGGTTATCTAAATCGGGTATCGAGTAAAAAAAATTATTCGAATATCGCTCGATAAGGATACGAGCGGGTAACGGATCGGAATTTTTCAAGTCGGATAACGAGCGAGTTTCGAATTACCCGGTTCTTTAACAGCAGTAGACTCTAGCCCAATGGAGTCTCAAATTTCTTGTATTTGCTTATATATAGTTCAAATCCACAAATTTAAAAGTATATTCAAAATGATTAATTAATTTCCAAAATTATGTTTCTAATATGCAAATTCTTACTTGAACAAGTAATTATTTTGTAATTACATTCAATGTTTTGGTAAGTAATACTCATATGGAGGTTCGTATAAAATCTTTTTGATTGTTACAATGTGTTACGATTAATTATCGGTAGTTATTTTTTTAACGAATTATGACTAATTATCACTAGTTATTTTTGCACATTTTAACTTGTGTAAATTATCTTATTTCATCGTTTAATACACAATAGTTATATTGAACCTCACAAACTATGGAACATGTTAACAGATACTACATAAATTTATTTGTATGTTAGAAAGAAGACTAATACTGTAAATAAAACATATTGAACAATTTAAATATATTTGAGAAATGCTCCAGAGTTTGAGAACTCTTAATGGATTTGATGAGGAACTAATTGGACTAATCTCAATCCATTAATCAATTTTTGTCTTTGTTTCAAAATTTTGACTTCTAGTTCCAGGCTTCCAGCAAACGAAGACTCATGGAGTGCCGATTCGAGGTCGTCAAGCATATACAGCAAACGAAGACTTATCGCAAACATGAAGAAGAAGAAGGTGACATGAACTCACACATACTCTTTTCAAAGGGAATATGGGAATTGAAAAATGAATAATACCAAACAAAAGATCGAGGAAGCAAAGCTTAAATTATACCAAGATAATTATATATTTAAAATAGCTTACTACGGACTACATACTAAATTACTAACATAAGTGTTTAGGACTACTGTTGTTTACCATCTGTGGAAATGGAAGGATCGTCTTCGCTCCTTGGCTTCCGAGGGGCAACCTTGGCTGAAGTTGAGCGTTCTGATTGAGAGAATTGAATCAAGATATGCATGAGAAACGTAAATATTCCCAACCCAACCATAGAGAACACAAGTCCCTTCCATGAAGACAAAAATGTGGACCGCTGGAATAGCCTTATCGTTCCTAAAATCAGCAGGCATCCCCAACTGGTGATTACCTAGACAGCGCATGTAAGGAAAAAGTTCAAAGATCATGAAAAATGTTGCTGCATATTCAATCCCTTGGGAATGCTAGGGACATTTACCACAAGAGACTTCAAAGGCCGGCCAATACTTTGCTGAGGTTGGTCAGTGAAAGTGTCATCTGCTATATGTTTATCCAACAACTTATCCTGGTCATGACAGAGACGATCATGAAAAGAAAATCTTAAAACTTTGTAACTACAAGGTCAAGTTCACGTGGAGGAAGTGACACTCACATGACAGAACCAGGTTATGTACAAACTCGAGTACATAACTAGATATATTTGGCCAAGCAAGGGGGAAGTGCAACACAGCTCAAGTGAATCTAAATAACAAAAGATGTACCTTGGCCACAAAAATGTCTTTACACCACTGAGCAATGGCTTCATCATTTTCTGGCAAATCTTTCATTAGATGCCTCTTAAGGTGTACATGCACCTGCATGAGTAACAAAATAATTAAGGCGACATGGAGTAGGAAAAAGTCTATTCGAGTTGAAACTTGAATGAAGTATAAATTTACTAATTTTTGGATAATGATTTTTACACTCCATTTCTTGATTATGACACCTTACTATGTTGTTATTTTTTGTTCATCTAAATATTAAAAGTGAGCACCATTAGTACTCAATGGAGTGCAAGAATCATTGGTCTAATTTCTTTTTTTCCAAAAAAAACATCAGACATTTTCCACTATGCGACAGTGTAATGAGGTGTATATGTACGTGGTGGCATAGCTACATCTATCTTGAAGGAATTCTGAATGGGTAGTCATTTACAATGCAATACTGAATACCCAAAACGAAAACTCTAGAAAATAAAAATACCAATCAGTCACTCATTTTAGATATAGATGGCACGACAATGAGCTTTATTGGGCTTACCACAGAAGATTGCCCTTTAAAGAGGTTTAACATTGTTGGTTGAGGCGAAGTTTTAGGGATTGAAAGTGTTACATCATAAATAGCTGGAACAAAAGAGCGCATGTGGCTCACAGCTGTAACGAAACCCTGAAAGAAAATATATCACAAATGTAGTGAACAAACTACAATAAATAATTACTCCCTTTATCCCCATTTTAAATGGAAGATTTCTTTAACAAATAGTCAGCCGACTATTGAAGCAATAATACTGTTAGGGTTTGAGTTTTAATGCTACTACAATAAGAAATAAAAAATAAATTATCTTTCTCATGGATGTAATTAGAACTTAACCTTAGTAAAAAAGAAAAAGAACTTAACCTTAGTACGAGGTATCAAAACATTTTTTGGAACATGCAGTCCTGTTGAAGTTGCATATTCCTGAGCAGCCAATAGCTTTGTCTGAGTAAAGCGGGTTCCCTCAACAAAAAGAGCTAGCCAGAAGGGTTGAGGAAAGTCCTTAAGCCGTTGAAGACCCAACTACATACAAAATTCTCGGTGCATGATAAGTTTAAGAGCTAAACAGATTGAATCACTGTGTAAATGCTTGCTAAAAGAGTTGCATATATCAGAAGGGTCCAGCACAAGTCGTGTCTACCTTTAATGTGTTTTCGTCCTTCGCCCAGCTTCTTTCTAGAAATAGATACTCCGAAAACCACATAGACCAACCAATGACCTGCATATTGGCAACATTATCCTAGTATTTAGAACACAATCATCCAGTATTCAAAGTACCACTATACCAAATCTAATCATTGGGTCACATCGTTAGGGAAATAACATAAGCTATTCAATAAGCAAAAAACACAATTAATTTTAGTAAATTATTTCGCGAAGTATGTTCTTGGTCGGAGGTGCAAGGTCCAATTGTGAATTGAAGGGAACTCCTAAATCGTCTGACCTCGCCCTAAGAAAGTGAGGACAACTGGCTTAGAAAGAGTTAGGTAAATGGAAAAACAGTAGTTCCACGCAGCAACCAACTTGTGGTCTTATATTTCTTTCGGGAAAACACAACAGCCTCATGTGCATATTGTAAGACAATCATATTATTTTAAGTATAAGTACTTATTGATTGGAAGTTTGGAACTATTCTCTCACAATAAGGTCACTTCATTCAAATGTGAAGGATGTCTTTCAATTATATTACTGCTGGGTTTTATGTAAAAAGGACTTACAGGAAGGAATGTTGATGATTTCTTCATCACAGCTAAACAACTACCAAGGCATCCAGATCTCTGTCATTTAAAGGTCATGCAATCAATAAAGAAGCAAAAGAAATAATAATATCAAACATCAGTCTTCAAGGTTGGGACATCACATATGGCTGTAAACACATGTCCCAACTCCCAACCATATATAAGCACTAGTGCACGACATGCAGAGTTATGGAAATCCTAGAATATATAATTTTCAAACCTGAGCTAAAATCCATCCAACGAGCCAGTCAATATCACTCCTGTGATTCGATATGATCAAAGCGTGCTCTTCACCTGATGAAAGTAAGTCCCTTTAAGACTGTAGGACAAATTATCCATATACTGACGCACTAATATTCATAAATAAAAAGCTCTTACCCATTAAACGGAAGGTTTCAGCATCTGTGAACAATTGAACCTGATTAAGTTGCAGAATCACAGGCAAAGTTTCAGTCAATCCTTAACTAAAAAAGGTCCACTTTCAGCAGAGACTACTGTGGTGGGCAATATTCATGCAAAACTGTAGACAGACAGGTTACACGTACAACGCCTGAGAACTAAAATGTCACTTCATTAAAAATTGAATACCAACCAAACAGGATTTAAAATGCTAATGAGCAACGAGTTCCTCATTTATTTTCTTGGTCCCTCATATCAACAACATAGTAGTTCTCTCCATATCCATATAAACGTGGACTACTCCATACAAAGCATGACATCAATATACAATTATGTTCACTATAATATAGTAACAACGAACTTGACCAATTTAAATTGTTAACTAACAGTTTTAAAGATCTCCATTTCTTTCACAAGGCTGTCGTCACATGTCAGGCCTAATTGCCTAAACATCATCCTCATCATGATAATCTAAGAAAAGAATAATGTACGATACTAGTAACAATATTACCTTAACACCTGCCCACCAATCAAATATCCAAACAAGCTCCAACCACAGTAGCTCTGCGACCGACCTGTTTATCGTTCTGTATGTGTTCTTTGAGAATGGGCGTACAGTAATAAAGCAAATCCCCTGAAAAAAATGTTCCAAAATCAAGAAAACAAACAATGCAAATAAAATTACACTAGAACAGCAAAAAACAAAGCTTTAATCTAGCCCAATCACACATGAAACAATCTAAATCGCTAAGAATTTACGTGTCCCACTCCCACCTAAAACCAATTTTCGCTATAACCATATAAACCACCTCATATAATGTGACATATTAGATGTGGGACGGGTTCTTTGGAACCTAAAACCAATTGTCAATATCAGGTAACCATATAAACTACCTCCTATGATTTGGCATATAAATTGGTTATCTACAAGTATACAACCAATTGTATGTATCTAAAAACCACATAATACCATATATACTAACCATATAAACTACCTCGTATGATTTGACATATTTAACGTGGGACGGGTTCTTTTTCAACAAACGCAGAAAAGATTTCTCATTTACTCGAAAATATGGAATCTTAACAAAATGGCACTAACGAAAATAACTCAAATATCTAAACTCAATAACATTGAACCTTATTTTTAATTAAATTCGAAAAAGACACAGAATTAAAAAAATGATTTTGAACCTGAGTGAGATTAACAAATAAACCAGAAACGAAGAAGAGGACGCTGAGTGGGACGACAACAGCTGCGACTGCAATTGCCATAACTCCACAAATTTGATTACCCAAAATCTCAAATTCCTAAAGAAAATCTATTCATATGATATATAAATGATTAAATTTTATCTACATTATAAAACATATTTAATTATGATTTGATGATCAGAAATCGATATGATTTAGAAAATAACATAGTCACAAAATGGGAGTGGTGTGTGATTTGTAGCAAGGCAACAACGTGAGAAGAGAACGAAACATCTGTTTGTATTTCTAACATTCCTTAAATGATACTCCCTCCGTTTCTTTTTATTTGATTGTTTGAGCATTTTTTCTATGTTTCTTTTTATTTGATTGTTTACAATTTCAATGTACTTTTTACAATCCCAATGCACTTTTTTATAATTTCAATGCACCTTTTTATAATTTCAATGCACCTTTTTATAATTTCAATGCACCTTTTTACAATTCCAATACACATTTTTACAATCCCAATGTAATTTTTCACAATCTCTTAATAAAGTACTTTTTCCCCAAACAATCAAATAAAAAGAAACGGAGGGAGTACTGTTTTTTATTTGCAAATTATGAATAAGTATAAAGTATTACAATAAAGGATATAAAAATTATTAATAGAGATTAGATGTTAATCAATGAACATTTAGAATTGATATGAAATAAATTGTTTTCAATTAGGTTAGAATTACGACCTCCTCTCTAGAAGTTTGAGTCACATGACTCATTTAATAATACTCCCTCCATCCCTAAAAGATTGTCACATTTTGATTTTTGTTAGTCAAACATTACAAAATTTGATCATGAATTCTCATTAAACGATAAGAAATAATATAGTCTTATGAGACCTTGTTAGATTCGTCTCAATATATATTTTTGAAATATTAACTTTTTTTAATTTTTTGACATGTAGAATAATAGATATTTATGTTTTAAATCGTGTTTTGTTGACTACCAAAAATTAAAATATGACAATTGTTTAGGGACGGATGGAGTATTATTTACTTTTCGCACCGACTAACTAGATTACAAAAAAGACTAAAACGTCATATAAAAAATGGAGAAAGTATAAAAATTCTAATTTGATGTAGTTTCCAAAACATATCATGCAACATATTAAAAGTAATTGATTCTGTAAGAAAAAGTGTGGTGCTCATTGATACTAAATCTACTTTTGTTGTAACATGTTAGAATTCAATTCCTTGTCCTTTCAATTTATGAATGTCTATATATACAAGTATTCTTTACCTATGGTGGCATAATCTAAACAAATTAATAAAAACTAAATGTATATAATATTAAGTAAATAAATACCGAATTGACTAAATAAATGATGAATATTTTACTACATAAATGCTGAATTGCATAAGATTGTGTCAAATTAGTATCTTGTCAGATTAACAAGTAAATTGAAAATATAAATTTATATCTAATTATATTAGAAAGACAAGTTTTTATAAACAAAAAATTAAAACTAAAATGACAAATAAAAAAGAATGGAGCATGTGTATTAGGGGCTTTAACGGGCTTTAAATCCTTTAATTAGATACTCCGTATAATTTTCTAAATTAAGGATATTTCGAATTATTACTAATTCTACTAGTCTCAATTCAGTGACATTTATTGAATTATATTCGAGTTGAATATACCAAATTCAAAATATCGACTTCGAACACTAAATCAAAATTTTCAATTGCATTATATTCGAGTCGAATTGTACCAAATTTTAAATACTATTCAAGCTCCATAAAAGGGCATGGAAGGGTTGGTGTAGAAAAGCGGAGGGACGCGTGGAAGTTAATGGTCTCGATCATGGAGGGGTCATCTTTGGGTGTCGTCTTGCTTCATGGAGAGTAGCCGTTGGTGGATATTGTCACCCAACGCCAAGACAGCACAATCCGGGGCCCACAACAGCAACCGTGGACCGCCGTCAACTACACCATTGAGTCATCAACCAGAGATTGGGATTGGCCCAACACGTGGAGACCAACCCATGATACTTGCTCGTTGTGGACCCCACATTTTACTATATTTAGAGGACACCTAATACGTTGTAATGAAGTGTCCCCAAATGCACAGATCAATCAATTATTGCACCTTACTAATTTCATAGTCTCTGATCTCCATCTATATTGGTAAACTTCAATTATAAATTCATATCATTAATAAATAATATAGTCATGTAAATTTTATTAAATTATTTTTAATATATAATTTAATATTAATTTTGGTATAATTTATACTTGTGTAAAATGATATATTTATACGTATTCATGATTGTGAAAAGTTAAATATACCTATTATTTAGGGTGGAAGAATTTTTTTTTTTTGTGATAATTCATTTCATTATATAAAATATAAGTTCACACATATTACAAACAAGTCTGATAAGCTGAAAGAACTCCAACATATAAAATTTTATAAAGACATACAATAATATAAAAACAGTAACTGAAGAGGAGAATCTGCAACCTTCAATTACTGGAAATTTTCCTTATTGAAGGATGCAAACTTTTGGTGGATATGAGAAAACAAAACAAAAAATCATAATAATAAGTATTCATTCATACTTAAAATCGTCCCGTGTCCCAAAAATGTTAGAATAAAAACATAACATGAACAGAAGAAAAATATAAGGTTCTTTTGATCAATGTTACGAAGTATATTCTTTTGTGCTAGTATCATTCCTATACTTCACTCATTGGCTAGTGTTATGTAGCTTGTTTTGTTGGACAAGATTATCCTTAATTTTTTAGAGTTGATTTCTTAATCCTTTTGCTACTTTAGTAAAATGAAGTGTCAACTTTCGTTTAATTGGTTTATCTCCTATTTTTGTGGTCAAGAAAATGGTTAGGTTTGTTGAGTTTTTGTGGCTAAGAAGTGAACTCAAAAAGTAAAAGAGACTCGACCTCTATTCCACACATATGATAAAGATGATGATGATTTGTTTTAGTATATCCATTTGGAGCACAAGACCTCGTCCAATGCTACAATAGTTCAATATATTTATGAGAAATAAAAGGTCAATATTTTAGAAAATACTTTATAGAACTATAGAAGAGAACATAAAGAAAGAAAATTGAACTATATATGTTTGACACGATTGGAGAAAGGAGCTTATATATATAACGGCCAAGATAAACCATTGTGTAATCTTCACACTTCCTCACCTAATTCATTCATTTTAATAAGTATTGAATATTGATTAAGAATATAATACAAGACTTATCAACAAATGATATTTCATTATTAATACCATGATATACCATTTTGACTCAATTACTAAAATATATTACTAGTATTTTATGTAATAATTGGTCTCAATAACTACTTCAATAAGAACCTGTTGATTATTAATATAAGTGCATATATTATATATAATAGTATATCAATGGTATTTAACTTCATTTTTGAATAAAATCTCATATATAATGTTCGAACTAAATTTTCGGAACCGTGCCGACAAATCTCTAGGTCCCGAAACTAAAAAGACTCTCATTATTTTTTTCCTTACATTTTTCGATACAAAGTCTGTGCACCCTCATGTGTTGTCAATGACTTAATAATTTGTGGCATTTGACTCAAATCTCTAATCAAAAGGTTTTGGGTTTAAATTTAATTAAAATAAATTTATCTCATATTTATTCTAACTGTATCCAAATTAGAAATTTGAGTATTCTTGTATATAATAATACTATTTATATTCATATTATCATTCCTCATGTGTGTGAGATGAGATAAGATGATCGCCTCTTCAAACCAAACAAATAATATGACAAACGATAATGTCAGAGTAATTTTCATATCGTCAGAGCAAAACTATGTCTAATACCTTTTATACCTTTTGGTTTTATGACATATAGTTACAATATTCATTGTTAACGATTTGAATAATGAAAACATGAATAAATTTTATAATTAATAATTGAGATTACAAGCAAAATATAATTTAATAAAAAAGCTATAAAAGGAATCGAACATAATTTTACTCTAATAATATAAAAATTACTCTGACATTATCAATACCCAAATAATATACTCATAGGTCTTTTGAAGGGGTTGCCCTTTCAGGATACCAAACAAAAGAGTCATCTATATATGGAGTATTAAACAAGGATAAATAAGGAGAAGAAATGAGTAATATATCTCCACAACAAAAGGGAGCAGTGGACATTATTGTCATTAATTATACCAAATGTAATAAGATGGGTCCCAAAATGTCCACCTCTCCAATGAAACCAATGAAAACAAACCCTTATTTAAGCATGCTATATGACTATTGGTAATGGAAAAGACAAAAGCAAGTGTTTAGTACTATTATTTGAAGAAGCCACAACCTCCTCCGTTAAATCCTAGATTGAAGAACTTCACTTGTATATGTTACACCTGTGTCTTTCTTTACTAGATTCTATCTAGATGCTCTTTCATGTATGTCAAACATAAAATGCGCATGCATTTATAACCTCATCATCATCATCATATTCATACTATAAATATCTATATCTATATATATAATCACTTATCACTATTCTCTGCAACCTTTCATCAACTCATAATATTTCTCATTATCAAGTAAGTTCTTGCTTTAAAATACTAGCTTCTTCCATGTCTGAAATAATAGTTTGGAGACATCATAAAATACTCATATGTTGCATGTGTAGAAAACCTTTTCTATGGTTCTTGATTTCACAGTTGCACTCATAAATTTGTAATCTTTTAATTACTATATGGTTTTCTTTATATGGTTAATATCGTCTTCGATCAATCGAGAAACAACATCCTCGTATCTTATCACAAGTTAAGCCTGCATACTATATATCCCGCTAAAGTTGGAGTTTTGATTCTTGAAAAACTTGGAGACCGTTAAAGTAAGAGCCCCGATAACTCCTCTGCCCTAAAAATTGATGTCGGAAATTAGCGCAAAATGTATTTCAGTGGTCAGGGTACCTTGGTTTCCCTGTATATCACTTCAATTTGATAATCAACCCTAGAGGAAATCGAAACCATACTAAACGAAGAGGCAAGGGAGCCACCACATCACCAAGGCTCTTTACCACTGAGCTATGTTCCGGGCGGAATATTTGATTCTTGTATAGAGGGTGTATGGTTATATATTCTGACGGAGAATCATAAGTTAGAAACTCATTAATTTATGATTAGTTGGGTAGTTTAAAATAGTGTTTGTAACAATGAGGAGTGCCTATTGATTGTCCCTAGTTGCTTGGTTTAGTTTGAACCTCCTGATTCTATCTCACAAGCAAGAGTAGATTAATATGTTTGATCAAATCTAACTTGTAATAAGCTATTTAATTGAACCCAAATATGATGTTCTGTCAAATTATAAAGTAATCACTCAATAGTTTATTCATATTATAACCCTTTATAATTCTCACATGCTTTGTAATTGTAACAAATGATATCTCAATATATTTGGGTGATAGGATTACTTTATAATGTTTCAAACAATTGAATGGAGTCTTTATACATAGGACATAATTCATTTTGGTTAACCTAAGTTGGAAAGGAGCTAATATTGTGAGTACTGAGCTCCAAGACCATGTCTGCATCAATCTTAATGAATTGAAAATATTTGTTTAAGAACAGATGTAGTACTTAATATACGAGAGGTTAATTTTCAGGACTTAATCGCGACTTTATTAAAAATATTTGTTTAAGAAGGAATTGTTTGTTTCTACCGCCATGATTTTATCCGTAATGTCTTAATGGATCTTTGTTTAAAGGCCTGATTCTAGGATCTAAATAGACAAGTCTGGAGTCATGCAGCGGAGTTTGGAAGGAAAGCATCGGGTAGAACTAGGTGCTACTGGTTTCAATCCACTTGTTTCAAGTGGAGTATCAAGTTTGCAGGATGGAGTTCAAGAGAACAAAGTCCCGACAGATGCACTGGGTGGTGTCGCATTAGGCGTTTCTCTAAACTGGCCTATTGATCATTTTACAACCAATACCCGTGGATTACAATTAAATGATGTTGAATATCAGAGGCAAAAAACACATGGGGATATGAAGACTACTATTATGTTGCCAAGTGCAGGTACTAAAACTATAACAAGGTGAATTGTAAAGCTACATATTTTTCATTGCAGTTTGTTTGTTTCAAATCGAAGTTATTCGTTCTCAATTCTTCTAATCCTACAAAGTCAGAAGATCCAAACAGAAGCTTCGTTGTAAGATGGAAAACTTGTGTCCTGCACTTAGTTACACAACGATCAGAACGTGTGAGATGTTGAATTAATTCTCAATGATTAGCAGTTCTATAAAACAACTATGTTAGAAACAGTAATAATGATAAGTTATCAAGTATATGTGCACATATGTTGTGGAGTACTTTTGTCATGTCAGTGAATATAATAACTTAGATGTTTTCCGGGGACAGATGGAAACTGGGGACATCAAGACCGGAATGTTGCAACCTTATCCTTTCCACCAGTGACTGAACACCAAATGATACCAGCTGCTGAAGATCTCAATAACCAGTCAGTGGTTAGCACCTATTTCATTGAACACACAGATGATACAAACAAACACGACGAGCATTGCATTCTTATTCAGTATCCAACCGTCATATATTATGTGCGTGTGGCAGATTGTATAAGATGAACTTTGTTTGATATCTTCATGCCTCTCCCTTTTCTTCCCCAGGCATACATGTCGTATCCTTATGCAGAATTGAGTTCTCAGAGTGTGATCACTGCTCCTGTTCAGCCTTTGGTAAACTGCCTGAGATCCCTTGTTTATAATTATGAAGACACATGCAGTAATTAGTATATACCTCAGGCTCTATGCTTTCCTATTCATATCTTTCGCTTTTAAGACCTTGTATTGGAGAACAATAATGTAATTTGTAACATATAAGAGAAAGACTTGTTCTTTGCAGTAAGTGCCATGTCTTGATTGTTCATCCAGGTTCTTACTAGTAAAGAGAAAACTTAAATCTGTTAGCTCATTGTGGAGTGTACAGCAATAAGACCCGGTTTGTTCCAGAAACTTATAGGTGTCAATTTTTAGCAGTCACTTAATACTGTTGTTTTGTTACACTCACATTTTTATCGACACAGTGATTGGGACTGACCACCGTGATCTATTGCATCATGACAAGTCAAGGGTAAATGATTAGGAAGTCGTATAATCAGAGTGCGCCTTCTGTGACCATTTGTAGGTACACCAAGATTTCCTAGGCCTGCCTCATGCTACTATGGTGATGCCCATAGATGTAGCAGAAGAGCCTGTTTATGTCAATGCAAAACAGTACCACGGGATTCTTAGGCGAAGGCAATTGCGTGCAAAGGCTGAGATGGAGAACAAAGTACCGAAGTCCCGAAAGGTCCACTAGATACTCATTGATACTCTTTTTACATGTCTATATTCTAGATAATTAGTTTACATGCTTCTCTGCTAGTCCTGCTATTCTGCAAATGGGAGTTTCTGATGAAATTGTTTCATCTCTTATAATGATGGTCTCTTCAAATGCTTGTCAGCCTTATCTTCACGAATCACGACACAAGCATGCTATGAGAAGGGCAAGAGGATGTGGTGGTCGTTTCTTGAGTGCAAAGAAGTTTGACGGCTCTGCTGGTAAATCATCTGAAGACGCAGGCGCAAGTTCAGGTGCTGATGCTTCCAACAGTAACTCCAGCTTCTTGGATTCTGAGCACACACCTCCATCCTCCACCCTCTCTTCTGGAAATGCCAATTTCTCTTCAAACTGTCATGGAGCGGAGAATCAATCACGAGAAGCAATGAACAATACTCATACATCCCTTTGGGGCTCTCATCATCAATGGCAATATCAGTAACTATCCCCAGCAATTTCAGCACCTTCCAAGTATGTTTATTTACTCGTCTATGAGTCAGATCAAGCAGAGATATGTTGCTCCTAATCTCTGCTCAGGCAATTCATTCTTGGCTGTGTCTTGGATCGAAATTCCAAAGATGATCGCAAAGTACTCCTCCTATTCGTCGTGGTTCGACGTACTAATAGGAGAGGGGGTCTATAAGTCATGAATCTTTCACACCTTTTAACTACGACACTGCATCTTTGTCATGAGAGTCAACTTTAAGATCTATGTTGTGTAATAGATATTTTGCTTGTAATACAATATCATCTGTGAGTTGAGTTATACCTGTCACGTTGACAAAAATGGTTGCATTCAGAGCTTCAAGCATGTAATATCATGACATGATAAATTGGCATTTCAGTAACGTAACGCTTGATAATTCAAAATATAGCAATTTCAGAAACTTTTAGATTACTACATCAGTATCAAGAATGTAAAATTATTGGTAACAGGCATACATGAGTACTGTTACATATTGGAAAACAACTGATTGATGTAGTCAAGGATTACACAAGTTAAGGTAACAGAGCGCCCGGCCAAGAGCTAATCTGGTGGTTATTGAATGGCATCATCACCTCGTTTCCACGACCAAAGTTCATTTGCTCGCTTGATTCGTTTATCCAGTCAGCAAACCACTGTGGCCTCTGCAACGCATCCATAGGCAGCTTCTGCTCCTGCACATTTACATTTGTTTTTGGCATTTCAGAGGTGGATGCTGCTGAATGATGTTGCACCACAGCTTCCTGCTGAGGGGTTCCCTTTTTCAGGATTTCGATCCTCCTGTTAATTTCCTTGAGTTTTTTATCAACCAGCCATCCAAGATCATTCAAATCGGGCATCATTAAGTTTTGCAGGCCTCTCCCTGTCAAGCATTGGTACATTAATTCAGTCATGTCTTTTTCGCGATTGTCCATATGTTGTTTCTTCAACTGTTCGGCTGCTTTGTCAATCCTTTGGCGGATAAAGCCTTCTTGATTGACCATTTTCTTGCTTTGTTCCATCTCTGGCATCCTGATGAATTGTGCAACAACGCGTTGCACGCCTGATGTGTTGGGCCACACATCAGGTTGAGTCTCGTATGGACTGTAAATAATGGCACATGCATCGATACCACAAAGCGTGCTTAACTCCATCACCTTCTTCATTAGACCCTTTCTTCTTTTCTTGAATGTCGCTTTCCTTTGAGAATCATTGTTGATATAGGCAAGTGTTATCTTCTTTCTAGCCATTGACAAATTTGACAAAAAAGACTTCAAGAAATGGAAGGAGGCAACTATAGATGGCTACTATGTGTGGGTTGTAGTTCCATATAAGGCCAATTGCTATATATATTGGAAGAAATTATACCAAAATTAATAGTCAAGATTTTAGAAACAGTCACAAATGATTGTTTTAGACACCAATTTATTATGTATATTTTGGTCATTATTTGTTGGCCAGTAAGAACTCTTACAGGATGGAGATTACTTGGTAAATTAATGAATAGCTATCAATTGCATGATACGGTCCTGATATTATACTATTTATCTCAGAATTCTTAAAGGTTAGCGTATCACTAACACGACAGTTTTTTTTGGTAAAAGTAAAGAATAAAGTTTTCGAGTATTTGGGTTAAATAACACTCATGAAGCTCAATATTAACTTGGTGTACACTTTTAAAATTTTTAATAAAATAGTATAAAATGTGGATAAAATGACTAATTTACCTCCTTATAAGTAATTTTCTTTAGCAAATGTCGTCAACTACTTATGTAATTATTTTAGGTGTTCGTACAATAGATATAAATCGGGCCTAAACTAATGGATTTGGTAAGATTTATTCCATCCTTTGAGCAATACATAATACATCACCACCCATTAGTGGTCTCACCAATTTCCTTTTATTTGTCACTTTTGTCTCTCAAGATGGTGTCTTTTTTTTATAGGAAAAAGTATATTGGGTGGACAGATAAAAAGAATGTTCCAATCATGCTTCCTTTTATCATATCTATTGACTTTGTCTTTATTATGTCAAAAGTATATACTCCTAATTTGTGGATTAAATACCAATCCTAAAGGCTAAAGTGATTCACCTTCAATATCCATAATTTACATATAATTTAAAATTAGATTTGTTGCATAAAATATATGGTATCTTCAAAGAATGATTCGTGGAATTACTGAGATTGAGCATCTAATTGATGCATCACTATATAATCATTTTTAGGAGCTTTCGATGATTGAATTCATTCATGCAAAATTGATCCTATTCAACAACTCGAAAGACATTTTTTCGTGAACAAATCAACCATTATATACAACATAAATGTATTAATAATTTATATCACCTCACATAATTTCAAAACAAATTACACTCTTCAAACCGATTTCACAGACTTGAAAATGCTCAAACTCCACAATACTACATTTTGTTGTTCCAATAAACACTTCATATGAGAATACCTCCCAAAAACTAAAGGTGTATGTCCTCAAATGAGTGGAAGTACTATTATCCTTAATCTTACTAAATAAGGCGAGAATCCCTCTGACTTAAGGGTCTCGTCGTTTCCCTGCCTTGGCCTCTGAGACATATGAGGAGGTAAATCGCGAGATGTGCTTCAGAGGGCAGGGGACTTGGGTTTGACTGTTTACCACTCCAATTCGAGATTTTATCCTTAAAAAACTCGTACCCACATCGTACGAAAAAGGCTAAACTATCATCACAATACCGAAGCTTTTCTTACTAATACTACTACTAGTCTACTACTGAAGCACAGAAAGAATTAGAAGAAGGAACGTTTAACTGGAGGTCTTCCAACAGCCCTCATCAAATTGGTTATTTCCATCACTTTTGCAACTTTTGTTCCTCTCTTGGCCTCTGCAGATGCCCTCTTCTCCTCTGCTTTCCGGCGCGCTTTTGCGACGTCGTTTTGCATCTTCTCAAGGGCTCTTGCTCTTTTCTCCTCTAATTTCCTCTACATCAACAAATTTGCCAAGATCAAAACATCTATATGTTACCCAACTTTACAATATAGTAGTGTAAACAAATTTACTAATCCTTTCATTATAAGTACTGCAATCAAGTTGAAAAGCCATGACATAAATCAATATTGGACACATTAATACATGATTCAAATATCATTATTCTGGAAAGATAGTTGAATCGACTTAATCAAATAGCATAGTGAAAAATGCTCTTGCTAGTGACTGGAAGTTCCTGATTCGAAACTCATCTCGTGTCTCGTTATAATATGTAAAGATAGTTGAATCAAGGCATACACAAAATCGAGGTACTATAATCAGTGTTGCCCCACTCTATGTATAGGGTAAACTCCTATCTATGGAACTCTCAAAAGTCAAGTAGTCTACTTGCCAATAGATTAATCTGATTCCAATCATTGTATTGACTTTGTTGCATAGTTAATTATTAGTATCAAGATTAAGTACATATAATCTTCAACTTAATTACTCCATATAGTTAATGATTACCAAATACTCCACGGAAAACATAACGTATTGAGATGAATCCCGAAGATATCAGATCGAATATCAAGATGTCTTGATATTCGATCTAATATCGTCGGGATTTTCATCTGAATAAAACGTAAACTAGAAGTGGTTATAAGAAGCTGAAGATGCAGATTGCAGACAAACCTCAACTTTCTTCATCCAAGAAGTAGCCTTTTGAACCTCTTCATTCTCCAAGCCAGTAATCACAGCATCCTCCCTCTTAAACCGATTATTAATCTTGGCAATCTTCGCGGTTTGCCAAGCACTAATCTTCGACTCCACTTCCTCCTTCTTCACCCTCATAACAGAAACCTCGTTCGAAGATGACCCCCCTCCCGTTCTTGCATTTCTTGAAGGTGATGGCAGAGGATTATGATCAGCAACTATTGCTAAGGGATTATCATCATACATAATCCCTTCATTCATATCCTCTTCTTCCCCAATCCTACCCAAGTTGTTACTATTACTATTACTATTACTATTACTATTATTGTTCGTTTCGTTGTTTTCACTTCCATGGTTGGCTATGGTGGAGCCTGCAAGCACTAAAGCATTGAATTCACGGCTCATGGTCGAGAAATTCTCACTCGAAACAGAGCTAGCTATGGATGTAGATGATGGTCTTCTTGATGATGGTCTTGTTTGAGGAGGTGGAGTTAAAGCATGAATTTCTCTTATTGATTGTTCATCATCATCATCATCATCATTAACATCAACTTCATTATGTTCTTGATATTGAGTATTATTGTTGTAGTCTGCTAAAACTATGGCTCTTTGATCATTTTGCAACATGATATTGGAAGTAGTTTGGTTTCTTGTTTTTTGTGTTGAAAAGTGGAAGATGATGGAGTGGGTAAGGGACTAAGGGTTAAGAATTGGACAAAATAAACAAAGGGTTAACGTGATTTTTTGATATTAGCCAATAGCCACATGTACGCGTTTAGGAAAATTCAACATGATTAAGTTTTGTTTGATGGCAATGGATGTAGGGTAGTAAAAATATATTTAATTATGGGGAAATTTAAAAGTGGTTTGCTTTATTTCATTGGTGAAATTTGTAATGATTGTCATTTTCGATGATTATATTCTAATAATTGTATCATTTTGAGACTAATCTATAAATATGTAATCACCTAGGACTGAAATATAACTTTATATTAATATTACGGATTAATTCGATAATTATCTCTCCTTTAAACATATTTTATGGACCTAGATTGAGAATTGTGGATGGAGAACTAATGTTCTGGAGAATTAAAACATATACTATATGAATTACTTTAAAAAAATGTTAAGGGTCAAAATTTAAAAATAATAATTAATGAAATTCAATTAAATAGATTTCGTATTAAATAATTTGAAACATATAAATTTCATGAAAAGAAGAATATAAAACATATTTATTATATAAATTGGGAAAAAAATTTAAACATGGAGTATTTATTTAATTGACCATATTTACTTTTATAACACGAAGAAACCACTATATGATTTGGTTTTGACTTGGTTTAATTCGGGAATAACATGACTGTCGGCTGCAATATTTTTTACCATTTGGAGGTTGGAGCCCACCAAAAGTAGGTAATAAAAAATTATTAACCCAATCATTTGGAGAAATTTGTCAGTGTAAGAAATTTACCAGTCTGGTCAATGCCTTGGTGGCACAAAACGATGCGCTGTAAGTCAACTGTACAGATCTCCTCCATCCTCGGACTTATTTTCTAAAAAACATGATATATTGATATATATAGATGAATTGTTCAAAGAGAGACCTCGTGACTTAAAAGAATCGAAGTTTGAGACATTGGATCAGGGTTGGGGAGCATGTCGGTAGATTTAAGGTAAAAAAGTAAAACAAAAAAACAAACAGGATATATTGTTAGTGCGACGATAAGGAAGTGACTCCCCTCAAACTAATTTATGTCAAATTACCTACAGTTCATGATCTAGTATCTATATTATATATGATGAGGGAAGGGGAATAAGAAATTTCATTTAAAACATGTTCTTCTACAATTACTTAAACAATATAACCAATTACTCCTACATAATTTAATTCTTTGTTATAGTTCATAACCCTATTAGAAAACCTAATTCTTTATGATAGTCTCACAATTACTTTCTAACAACATATAAATTTAAAAAATAAAAATAATTAATTTATTAATGGGGATTAATTCGAGCCAGATATCATCAAATGCACATTAAAAGACCTTTTGTTCAATAACTATTTGAATTGATATCTTCTATACATGTGGAAAGTTGATATTGATAGTGACCAGAAGGTCTTAAGTTCGAAACTCACCTCACCGCTAATTTATAAAAAAGAAAAGAAAAAGAAAAAGAAAAGAGAAGAGAAAAGTCAAATTGACAATATAAAAAATGGGGAAATAAAATTAATGAAGTATATTCACTCAAAACTTTTATTAGAAAATAAAAGTAAAAGTAGTAATGATATTGATACTTTATTAGAAAATAATTGTTGATCCGGTTATACGTGAGGGGAGTGTTGAGACGTATATCTTACATCAAAAGTTCATGTCCTTACGAACACTATATAAATTTCTGACGTATTCTTTTATTATCATTTAATTTTAGAATGAACTTTATACTATATTATCGATAAGAGAATGGTTATTTGATCTATTTCCACGATCACAATTTTCTTGTTTTGAAATGAATAACAATAGCAATAATGTTGATATTAAATGTAAGGAGGGAACGGGACATATAATTCACCTCTAAACAATAATCAATTGTTCATAGTCTTTGGTTTCCACAGTATTCTATGTTGAAAACTGTCCAGACATAAATACTAAGAAGAGGTCAGCGAACAAATGATCTTTGACCATTATACCCTCTATAACTACCAACTGATCTTCACCCTCAGCTCTACATACCCGTTTCAGCCTTTTCTTGATTACCCCATTTCGATATTTTTTCGAGTTTTGCTTAATTGTTGTGATCTGAAGTTCCCAAGTTTCCTTAATTTACAGAATACCATCTTTTTCATTTATCAATTTGATTGAATTTCCAAATATTGTGTGAGATTTGAGTGTAAGATTCATATATAGTTCGAATATACAAGGTTTTAGTTGATAAATATTGAATATTTGAGCTTTTGAATTGATAAAGATTGAATATTCGAGCTTTTGAGTTGATAAAGGTCGGATCTTTCAGCTTTTTAGTTGATAGAGATTGAATATTTGAGATTTTGAGTTGATAAAAGTTGAATCCTTAAGATTATGAGTTGATAGAAAATTGGATAAAACGAAATTTAGTGAAAAAGTTCCATTTTTCTAGTTATTGATCATGGGTAATTGTTGTGCAGTTCCACAGACCTCCTCTGAAAATAAGCAAAAGAAAAAGAATAAGCCAAACCCATTTTCTGTAGATTATGCTGGTAATAATCAAAATCGTAAATTAAAATTCCATGTATTAGATAATCCAACTGGGCATAAAATTGAGGAGAGATATGAGCTAGGTAGGGAGCTTGGTAGAGGTGAATTTGGAGTTACTTATTTGTGTACTGATAAGAATTCAGGGGAGACTTTTGCTTGTAAGTCGATATCGAAGAAAAAGTTAAGGACTAGGGTAGATATTGAGGATGTAAGGAGGGAAGTTGAGATCATGAAGCATTTGCCTAAGCATCCAAATATTGTTAGTTTGAAGGATACCTATGAGGATAATCATGGTGTTCACATAGTTATGGAGTTGTGTGAAGGTGGTGAATTGTTTGATAGGATTGTTGCTAGGGGACATTACACTGAGAGGGCTGCTGCAGCCGTTACTCGCACAATTGTTGAAGTTATTCAGGTGAATTTCACCTTTGTTTTATTACCCTTGTTTTGTTATATGTGTTGGAGTTGTTTGAGACTTCGTATTGATATAGTCGCCCAAACCTAGTGGGTTAGGCTTGGTGTGGTTTGTTATGCTGTTGGTTTAGTTTTCTTGCTTGTGTACTTTATCCGTTCTCATCAGTGGCGGAACAAAGACTTTTTTTATGTTTGGGTGGTGAAAGAATTCATACATAAAAACCAAGAAAAATTATAAGTAGTTAGGGGGGGAGGGGGCGAAGCAAATAATATTCAGAAAAATTGTAGCTAAAATATACCATTGAAGTGTCGAAACTGGCTGTAGTGTGTAGACTGTAATTTCTATTTTCCCTTTCACTTATCAGTTGCCACTAAGCTACATGGAAAATCTAACTACAGTTTTCTTCTTGAACCCCTGTTGTTAAATTGTTATTTTTATTTGTTACTAGATTGTTTGTCACTCCATGCTTCATTTGATCATTCTATTATTACTATTCCTTGTGACAGAATACAAATTTGAGTTCATTGGGTTGTATGTAGTTTGCTCAAATGATTGTTTGAAGTAATGCACATTGTTCGTTTGTATCGACAGATATGCCATAAGCATGGGGTCATGCATCGGGACCTCAAACCTGAAAACTTTTTATTTGCAAATAATAAGGAAACAGCAGCTCTGAAGACAATTGATTTTGGGCTTTCAATGTTTTTCAAACCTGGTATAATCCTCCTCTTGATATGGATGATTATTATTAAAATATTATTGTTCCTAGTAAGGTTAATTATTGTTATGTTCTGATTGACTAATCTTCTTCTTGTAAATCCACAGGTGAAAGATTTGACGAGATTGTTGGAAGCCCTTATTATATGGCACCTGAGGTATTGAGAAGAAACTATGGGCAAGAGATCGATGTCTGGAGTGCTGGTGTTATTCTCTACATCTTACTCTGTGGTGTCCCTCCATTTTGGGCAGGTCGGTACCTTTTTATAATTATATAATTTTCCACTTGAAATCTTGAATATGAATCATGTAAAGTTCATGTAGAGAGGTCAAATATAAGAAATGGAAAGAAAAGGATGTAAACATAGAAGACCTGTCTTATTTGCTTTGCTACATCACCTTCAAGCTTCTACATATTGTATTGCTATTTATGGAAATGCTTTTATCAGGGCACAACTAAAAGGCTTGAAATGATTCTAAATATTATAGGGAATGATCGTTTCTAATGTATAAACTAACATTCATTAATTATTCTAATTAACCACTGTCTACAGCAAGGTGGCATCGAATTTACCTAAATTTTATCATCTTTACCCACCAGCAGAAGTATCTAAAACTTCCGTTTCTGTATTTTAATTGATGGTTGTTCTTTTCTTTGCAGAAACTGAACAAGGGGTTGCCCAATCAATTATTCGGTCTGTGGTTGATTACAGACGGGATCCTTGGCCTAAGGTCTCCGATAGTGCAAAAGATCTTGTCAAGCGGATGCTAAATCCTGACCCTAAGAAGCGCCTTACTGCTCAAGAAGTGATAGGTAAGACAGAAAAGTTCTATCTTTGTTTTATGAATGTCTATTTCCATTATTAGTCTTCTTATTAAAGAAAACATAAAATTTAATTTTCTTCAAAAACCTGCAGATCATCCTTGGTTACAGAATGCTAAAAGAGCTCCTAATGTCTCCCTTGGAGAAACAGTTAAGGCAAGGCTTAAACAATTTACTGTCATGAACAAGCTAAAGAAACGAGCTCTAAAGGTATAATCCAAATATTCAATTTATATATTTACCCCCTTCATTTCCTTTTTTCCTTCACGTGACTGATTTTTCTAGATTCTAGCTATATGGGATGTATTATGTTGCTAAAATGCTTTTGATATAGGTAATTGCTGAACACTTATCTGCGGAAGAAGCAGCTGGCATGAGAGAGGGATTTGAACTGATGGACACCGGAAAAAGAGGCAAAATTGATTTGAATGAGTTGAAAGCTGGATTACACAAGCTTGGCCATCAGATACCTGATACTGATGTTAAGATTCTCATGGAAGCTGTAAGTTTGACACCAGACATTCTTCATAGCTGTGGTGTAATTTAGATTATGTTATTTCTCATTAAATTGGAAGTTGTCTTTAGTTATGGAATTTAGAAAGATATTTTAGAAACTATGAAATCACCTCCTTACCCCCCCCCCCCCCCCCCCCCTCCTCCCAGTTTTGTGGAGGCACGTAGGTTTGTCTCACGTCACATAAAGCACATTGGCAAAGATGGCCTTGGTGCTTCATTTGCCTAAATTGGTAGCTGCATTGCATGCAGTTAGTACTTCAAGACAACTTGTAGTTCACAAGACTTATTTGTTGTTGCTTTACTCAAGAAAATGATCACTCTTTTGTTCTCTTAACAGGGTGATGTGGATAAGGACGGATATTTGGACTATGGGGAATTTGTTGCGATTTCTGTTCACCTGAGGAAAATGGGCAATGATGAACACTTGCGAAAAGCTTTTGATTTCTTCGACAAAGACAAAAATGGGTATTTAGAGATAGAAGAGCTAAGGGATGCCTTGGCTGATGAGATTGACGAGAACAGCGAAGAAGTAATCAATGCAATTATTCATGACGTAGATACAGACAAGGTCAGTGTTTCCTATTGGTTTCAGACCAGGGGCTTTAAGAGAAACTTTTTCTCCTTTTTCGAGTTATGTTTATATTGTTTAACTTGTATCTACTTGCATAATATCTGGCGCCTCTGTGTAATCCAGGATGGACGCATTAGTTACGATGAATTTGCTGCAATGATGAAGGCAGGCACGGACTGGAGAAAAGCATCACGACAATATTCACGAGAACGATACAATAATCTCAGTTTAAGATTGATGGAGGAGGGATCATTACAACTAAATGATGAAGGTAGATAGCATACTCAGGAGTGAAAACATTCAGAATCGTCATTCTTCCTGTTGCTTGTGTGTCGTGTTCTTTTCTGTAAGTAAAAAAAGAATTCCATTCTTTATAGGGTATGGATTCGCCCGTGTTAATATTTGTCTTGGGTGCAACTACTCTGGTTTGTTTGTTCTAAGGATCGTAGATATTCTGAATCCCTATACGAAGAGTTAGCAAAGTTATAAGAATGTATTATTACAAAAGATATGTGTATAAGATATCGCAAACATGTATTTATTTTCACCTATTTTATTGTGAAGGTACATGTTATATATATACTCTTTATTGGTGATTGCTGTAGATTAATCTAAGCATTCAAAGT
Source organism: Echium plantagineum (assembly GCA_003412495.2). NCBI lineage: Eukaryota > Viridiplantae > Streptophyta > Magnoliopsida > Boraginales > Boraginaceae > Echium > Echium plantagineum. The sequence continues at coordinate 5,689,190 of CM016566.1, read as the reverse complement.
AAAATGATGACCAAGTTAATCTTTATATCAGGTTGCAACATTTATTGTTTCTGGATAGGAATATAATATATGATGATGTTCTAGTCAAAAGTTGTACAGTTAATAGGGCCTACTTGTATAGTACTTTTGGACTTTTGGTCATGGACAATATCAAACGGCTTCTCTTCAAATTCCCTCTACAAATACCAAATATGCCCAAAATTAAGGGAAAA
>CM016566.1:5591454-5688878 GCA_003412495.2 Echium plantagineum | reverse complement strand
ATGGGAATTCATGATCAAATTTTGTAATGTGTGACTAACAAAAGTCAATATGTGACAATCTTTTAGGGACGAAGGAAATATTATTTTAATGAAACTGAACAAAAATTACAATCAATTTTAGATTAAGGCGCAACAACTTTTGTCCAATAATTTCGGGGTCTAATAATTTACAACTTTTAAATCTTCGATAATCAGATGATGACAACCTTAGTAACCCCACTTCCTTGGACCAAGTCATCAAGAAAGATAGTATTAAGAGTTTATAAGTTCCATCTTGATATTAGGAGGAATGTCCATGATTTTATATATTCATTCATAAGGTGTTAATCTAATAATGTGGGATTAAGTTCCTTAATATCCTTCCGCACAGGTAACCTGGTATACTAGGACATCATATATGGGGGTTACATGTGGTTTTAACAACATATAGTTTACTCAAGATATCATGTTAAGCGTTTATGAGATTCTATTCTAAAACAAATTGGTGATAGTAGGTCAAAAGTGGCATAGAGACTTATCTATATTATAATGTGGGAAGAGGGTCTTTGGTGAAACCTAAATGCTCAAAGAAGCATGTCACGTGGCAGTCACAAATTTGAAGGTGCACGGTTACAATGCTTCAACTGAAAGGTTACAACTTCAAATAAAAAGTTAATCCTTTTCAATAGCCTGTGATGATGGTATCTGGTAGAGGCGATCATTGGTATTTTTGAAGATTAACTAACAAGAAACTCACCCCACCTCTTGCCTAATCAAGTACACAAATTTTAAATTTATATTATAACACAAATCTGACACTGATTGTCATATGCAAAATATGATGCCAACTCGTCCTTTATTTACTACTTGTGCAATACAAAAAAACAGTAATGTTGCTAACATACAAACAAAAGAAAGAATAAATAATTCAAAAAAATACATGTATTAAATGAAGATGAATGTAGGTAGGATGAAAACAAAGCTTCGTCGATTGTAGATCAAAAGTAGGTTGAATAAGTGAACGACAAAAGATTAAATGAACAAGTAGGTGCAGGGTGATTAGATGATTTTATATTTGAACAATTGAAATCCAACTCTTAGGCATACAAACAATAATCTAAGATAATAAGGCAAAACGATTATCTAGCAACAATCAATCTCAGAGAAACATGACCACGTGAAATTTAAAAATTAGAAGATGCACGTTCACATACAATGTTTCAACACTTCAACTGATTGGTTAAACTAGCCTTTTAAGTGGATGATATGAAAGGATATTGGACTAAAACTATTGCAACATCAGATATTTGCCTTGATGTATTCGTATTCATGTTTATGTACAATATTTCATATTTTATAATTATCCTATAAATTTTCTTTAATTTCAAATTTTGGTCATATGCAACAATCACATCATATGCTTCTTTTAAATAAAATCTCTAACTAGATACAATACTTGAAAGATGAAAAATTTACTATAAACAGTATAAGACTGTCGCACGGGCCGGACTGTGCTCAGACGACTAGTATATATTAACGTAGAAGGTCTTGATCTAACAATGTGAGACTCGATTCCTCGATGGATTGTATAGTTTTGACTTATTAAAAAACTTAAGAGATTATGTAGTTGTCTTTTTAGTCTTCATTTTTTGTTTCTACATATATATAGTTATTTTTCTAATATAATTAATTATAATTTTACATTAAAAGGTACCTTTTGATTATTTTATTATGAAATTATCAACCAACCAATTTATAGTTTCATCTGATTGACATTATTCATTTTTAATGTACTTTTTGAATATTTTTTATTTTCCTTAATCTACGTGTAAATGGCTAAAATGACAACTAAAAAATAACATAGGGTGTATAAGATAAAGTTAACATATTTTCTAAAATATATGTAAAAATTGATCAAATGTGAAACTGAGTTCCTCAGTAGATTGTGTAGGTAGTATATCTTTAACTAATTTGAGATCATATATTAGAATCAATATTAAAAGATGTAGAACAGTCGCACTAACATCCTCCCCACCCATCCACATACTTCTGTCGTCTAGAGTACACGAATGAGTTAAATCACGGAATATGTCTAACATGATCAGACATTAGAGCTGCATGTTATTAACCACTTCATCAATACAAGGTTCACTTCTTATTATTGGATTCGAATCGAAGTTATGTTAATATACGAAATTGTTGGTACTTAACACTCTAGTTATTTATCAATTAGGCTATACCGAACGCATATTATCATCAATTTTGAAATTATTCATTTGGTAAGCTTTATATATTGGTTAACGCACACGTGTAAAGTTGACATTTTTTAATTAGAAACGATCTTTATCATTTATTATGTCCATATCTTCTTTAGTGAGATGATTACAAAATAAGATGTGGACCAAACTCAAATGTTGACTAATAAGAAAATATTTAGATATATTTTCATTTTAACGTTTATTCAAATTAAAAGAAAATCATAACCTCACTTGACATATATAATTTTCATTTTCATAAAATATAATATATATATATATATATATATATATATACAATGCAACCTCCATAACATAAAAAGTGTCGAGAGTTACGTTTTAAACTAGTGGTTATATATGAAAATACTAAATAATTTGGTTTGCACAAAATGAATATATATACTATCCAAGTCACTCTACAAATGTACTCGAATTCACGTTTGATAACTCAACTAGTAGAAATTAAAATCTTTATATGATGTAGGCTGAGGATCGTTTATATATCGATCTCTTCATGTGACACCTAGGCAATATAATGTTACACCAATAATGCAAATTTACACCTGAATTTATTTGTATTATAATATATAGATTTCAAATTTAAACTAATCAATCTTCCAATATACTCCCTCCACCCTAGATAATTGGTATATTTTTCATGGTCAACAAAAAATAATTTAAAACGTAACTATCTCTAATTTTACATGTAAAAAAGTTATAAAAAGTTGATATTTCAAAAATATATTGAGACGAAGCTAACAATGTCCCACATGAGTATATTATTTCTTATCGTTTGATGAAAATTCTTGATCAAATCTTTTAAAATTTGATTATATGTACCAATTATTTAAGGAAGGAGATAGTATTTAGTTTTATACATTTGATGGTAATTTGTGTCATTTGATATAACACTATTACAGACCACTACTACCTATTCTCTTAATTAGTTTAATCCATAAGAATTGTTCAATTTGATTTTTTTTTTTAAAAATATAGCGGTTAAAAATCTGGGGCAAGATAACAACCAATTAAATGAAAAAAGAATGGAAGTAAACAATTGTCAAAAGGAATTTACTTTTAATTAGAATAGTTCATTTATAGAAAGTAATCTATCTTCAAGAACTCATTTAATAATATCTAAGCAAAATAGTTTGACTCTAAAATGTTATTTAAGATATCTTAGTTCCCCAATTTCCATAAGCAAACAACTCTTTCTTCATTTCATTGTCATTTGAGGGCTTCCAAACTTTCTCAAAGAGAAACAAAAAATGAAACAAACCATTGTTAATGGCTCCTCAACACAATCAACTTTTCCTAACATCAACAACCAAAGTGAGAGCTCAAATCTTGCCCTAGACACCAACCTACCCTCCCCTCTTGATGATACCCACCCCAATGCACCCTTAGATGAAGCCCTACCCCAAATGCAAAGGGCAACTAATGAGCAAAATGTGGTACAACCCCTAGTTGAGGCCCCTGACCCTAACCCTCATCATCCACACTCAAAAACTGCCTCTTCACATGATCTTCAAAATGCCATCAAAACCGAGAGTGTGACCGATGAATCCGATGGGGTCGATCAACTAATCCCTATCGATGGTGATGAAATGGTCACATCCGAGACATCATCAAATGATATCGTAGCTACTCCTACTCCAATGTTTTTCAATAGGAGAGGTCGCTTTGTTTGCGAAGTTTGCAATAGAGAATTTGCTTCTAGGCAAGCTCTTGGTGGACATCATAATTCTCACAGGATAGAGCAAGAAAAAAGAAGGCGTTACTACAACAACTATGTTAACGCCCTTCCTACCAGGACTGCTCCACCACTCAACCCTATCCCTAGCTACATGCCACCACTCATCCATCGTGCTACCAACGTTCCGCCACTCGTCCATCGTGCTACCAACATTCCGCCACTCGCTTCTCCTTACCCGTGCTATAACTCGTACGCGACTCGCCCACTCCCAGCAGGTTACTATAACCTAGCCGTGCACCGACCAATTGGTTTTGGGATGGGACCCACATTTACGAGGCCTATTGTAGTAACTGGAGGACCCTCTTCTGCTTATAATTTTCCTCACACCAATAACATGGAGGCTAATAGCAGTGATCTAAACTTGATCCGTCCACCAATGCCAGCATTTGACCAAATGATGAATTCATCAACTATTGAACATCAAAAGTTATGGTTAAGTACTGAACTTTCGTTGGGGGGTATATATGGTGCTTCTTCGACTGCCAATAATGGTGCTGGTCCTTCAACATACGGTATCATAAGAGGAGGAAGTCATGAAGATGATGATGAGGAGGAGGAGGAGGAGGAGGAGGAGGAGGAGGCACAAGATGAAGATGGGCTTAATCTTACTTTGAAACTTTAAATTGATGTTGTCGAGTCTTAGATAATTGTTGATTTGGTTCCAGATAATAGGACAATATTACATTTTGGTCCCAGATTGTTACATTCTTGCAAATAGTCTTCAAAAATAGGACAAAGGTTGCGATGTAGTCCTCGAAAACAATCTTTGCACATAGTCCCTCTTTTTCTGGGGACTATATACTGCAACGACATTTCCTTCTTTCGGGACTACACTGCAACACTTGTGAGATTTTCAGAGACTATTCTGCAATATTGTAATTATTTGAGGCTGAAATGTAACTACGTCTCATTACTTGGACCTAAATCCGCAATTAACTCTTGTCGAGTCTGTCAAACTTGTATTCCTGTCGTTATGTTTATCTAAATCTATGTTTTCGTGATGGTCTAACCATTAGAATTAGCCTAGTGGTTATGTAATAATATTCGCAAATGATGAAGTTTCTGTTTCAGATATTTGCAATATAAAAGATCAAGTTTTTATTTATGATAAAAATATACTCCGTATATGTTTATGTGATTTTCTCATAATTATCATCAGTTCAATCGAAGAAATACAAGTTAATGGGACCATTCCAATTAATTATAGTACAATATATAGCACGCTAAAGGTCGGTGAATCATATAATTTATTTAATTCAACTTTTTTGTTTATCAATATATTTATATAACAAATATGTGAAGAATGGTAAAGATAACAATCACCCTTTTAATGCTCTGATTCTACCAATTTAATTTGTCGCCTTTGGGAGAAATATTCATGATTTTCAGTAAGTGTCATAGTGAATGAGTACTGAAATCGAGTTACTTACTCATCTGGACAATATTTTATGATGAAACGTTTATCTCTTACAAAGCAATACTAATAAAATTAATTAGATTTGAAAGTATTTTAATATTTACTTATTATTTATCTCACTTGCTTGTCTACTTAATCAATATCGACTTTAATTTAATTTTCCATATAAGGAAAGTAATAATGGAGTAATGATGATGCTCTTGTCATACTCGTTCATTTAATTAACGTTGTGGTTAAGACAATTAGTAAATTTAAATTATCTTAATAAGAGAAAGAAAGATCTTAATATTTGATGACGAGATAAGTCTACTTCATCATTTTTAACTAAGCTTTCAATTTTGTTCAATAAAAATAAGAAATATATAGATATATATAGAACCTAATCTATGTAAATGACAAAGAAAATACATTAAACTATAATATGATTATTGATTAGTTATTGATCTTGCAATCTTGTTTAGATTTTGTTGGGGCGCTCCTCACGTACGTATTGGCCGCGTTCGAAGTCCAAATTCGATAGGTAGCTTTTGAAATACTGAAAATTAATTGGGTTAATGGCAGAATCGATCACTTATGTTTTATAATATTTATCGTTCGACTACTCATGTTTTATTTCGACTTTTTTCATCACTCAGGTTTCCATATCATGTGTTAATTGGTTTATGGATTTACTTTTCTGTTGAACTCAATTTTTAGCCAAACTAATCCTTAATTTCACAGGGATAAAATAGTCTAATATAAAATCGTTTTTGAGTCCATAATTTAAAAATCCTCCGAATTAAGCATGAGTTTTTTATTTAAATTAATAAAAAATGATCTTATGTGAATAATGACATACGATATTAATCCTCTGAATTAAGCATGAGTCCATATATAAGTATTTTAAGAATAATGACATACGATATTAATACTTAGACGAATCAGAGAGGTGTTCTATTTCAACAGTTTGTCGAGATCAATTTGGTGAAACTCTAATTTGTAACAATTAAATATAAAAAATAGTAGGTCAAAATTTTCCAGGAGTTCCAATGGACGATTCCTTTAATAATAAGTTTGTGATAATACACATAAGCAATACTCAAATCAAATGAAATTGAATTTTAACTCAACTCAAATGAAATTATATTAAATTAATAAGTTTCATTAATATAAGGCTTTAATAAAAATATTGAACCATTACTTCCAAATAAACTCCATAACATAAGAAATGTTTGATACCATCTATACTAATAACAATATTAGGTGCAACCACCACCCTTCAACATTATTTTATGCCAAACCTTCCTTTTAATGTGTTAGACTAATGTGTCACTAGTCGATAAATTTGTATAATAAAATGATGGGCTAATCACTCATTAGCCTAATATAATGTGATTGGTCGAACCTCACACGATCATACTACTCGTGAGACTTAAAACATATTTGTTGTAACTAAAGTAGTTATCTGTTAATGAGTTGACTTTCAAGTCTAACAATTGTCTCTCTTGTTCATATATAATTTAATGTTTTAGTTTTTAAATTATCAATAGAAAGAACGAATACAATTGTATTACAATTAACGAACACAAAAACTTTCTAATTAACTGACAGTTAGAACATGTGCTAATTAATAAAATAATTTAGTAAAAGTATGAAATAATACGTCTTCAAAGAACATTGAAACTAGTACCTCCTAATTAGAAACTTAGGTTAGATGCCACCAAATTATAATCGATATTGTTATATCTAAACCAATATTGTATAATAAAATGTTTAAACTTAAAATGTGCCTCTTATCGAATTGCAAATCTTTACCTTTATGTGACCATACATAATGAACTAGTTTTATATATATCAAGTATATCTGATACATATTCTCTCTTTCTATATATAGACTAAAGATGAAGTATAATAACTGTTTGTTTTTGTTCCATAATCGCACATCATGAGTAACTACGAGCTTGTGTAATATTTACGATTCACAATTGATTTTTGACAATTTGTCGATCTATCTGTTAGAATGATGGATATTATTAATCATCATTATTAATTGTGTAATTGAACAAACAGTCCCCGAATTTGAGTTGATGCATTTACAGTCTCTTAAGTTACAAGAATCAAATCATGTATCTCTTTGGAAATATGTCGCAATTTGCCTCGACCCATCGATTACTAAATTAAAATGGACCCTCACCCTAAGGTCCCGTCATACCCTATCTAAGGATCATGAAATTTAGATTACTGTTTCACCACTCCAACACGAAATTCTACCCCTTATTTTTGTGGGATTCGAACAAGTGCCTTACGAAGAGAGCAAAGTTATCACCCTATAAAGAACCTTAAGAGAAAACAAGATTGGGTCAAGACAACCTCACATGCATTCCCACAATTTCATCCTACAAATCATCAGTATCCTGAAAATCCATTGGACACAAGCAGAATATAGAGAAGGAAAGACGAAAATGAATCAACAGAACACCCAAAAGAGTTGATTCCTCCCAGTCATCACTTAGGGTGTAGAATTTCATCAATCTAATAGTGGCATCTAATCTCTCAAGCGAATAAACAAGTGCAAGAGAGAAAATAAATATCTTTAAACAGGCAGGCACTACATCTCATAAGGCGTCAACATCAGTAATGAACTCAAACGCTACTCCAGACTATGACAGCTAAAACATCAGATAGGTGAGCAACTAAATCTAGGCCGCTATCGACGACATGATGCCAAAGTGTAGTCAAGAGGTAGGAAGAGACGGGAATAATTCAGTCAAATAGAGAAAGGATCACTAACCTCGATTCTGGAGGCGCCTTAGAGTATAGATAGAATAATTTAAGCATATATTACTTATCCTCAAGTCGTAGGTTCAGTTACATGGACTTCCCTACAAAGTCACTCTCAACTCATTTCCTCCTCCCCATCTCGAAGGAGTTGCGTTCGCGGTTGAGAACTTCATGCAAAATAAAGTCATCGAGCAGAAATTTCACGAAGGAAAAAAAAAAAAGATTAACAAGACCGAGAAATAACATATTCCACAAAGTTAACCGTCAAGCGGGCAGAGATAAGAACTTACACACTAGAGCAACCAAATTGACCTTATCCAATTGGCAACTATATAAAGTTCATTAACTGCAAGGACCAACACAACCCACCCCATCCCTCCACCCTTAACACCAGCACCTCCCCCAAAAGCCTTGGTGACTCATAACATCCTAACAAGATAGGTGGGCAACTTAATACTAAGAGATGCATGCACAGCTAGCTTCATCATCTGAAAAGCCTTGCGGTCAATGGTTTCTATATCTTTCCAAGCTTTTCTGCTTTCACAACGGGATTAGCATTTGCAATAGCATCACGAGCTGCAGCCTGATAATCAAATTGGCAATCATGCTTGTCAGAGTATCTATGAACTCCACAGAAGAGATTACCGCATCGGCAATGGAAGCCTGTTAAGCCCACACGCTTGCGGCAACTAGTACACCTACTTGGTCCATTTGTTGCCTTCGTCTCTAAACTCTGGCCTACGGAGGATTCAGCGGTTGCTTCTGCAGGAACTCCCTTCAGCTCCACTGGAGCAGGTTGGACATCAACTGCTTTAAATACAACAGGCTCTTGCGTGTTGCTATTTGGACCTCCATTAACAATGTTCTCAATAGATGACGCTGCAAATTTGGCTTGCTCCTGCTTCAATATCAATTCCTTGTGGCATTTAGAACACATATTCATGGTGGCAGCACTGCCAAAAAAGCCACAGTTGTTGACACAAAGAATGGGCCCTTCAGGAGCTTGGCAGCCTGTCTCTTTAGGAGCCTCCATTTTCAGCAAACACCTTTCTGTCAGCATAAGCAAAGAGCACATATTTCCCAAAAGAGCAGTCAATACGATGTTACGGCCAAGATGATTATTATTTATTATATTAAACATATCACTTGAATATTTTAAGTACATGAAATATTTCCTTGATGGTACCAAAATAGAATGAACGTAGTAGACCAATTTATTCTCAATCAGGCCTTAACGGGTAATAGTATGATGCATATGTTATTCGACACAAAGTTTCTGGTAAATGAAGGCGATAAGAAAAAGGCTATAACTCCCACGATATTATTACGAATTCAATAACATATAAATGTATGGTTATCATCTGCTTTCTAACCACAAATCACCTGAGCCAAAGCCAGTCAAATCACAATCTACACTATATTTGGTCTCTCATATACCATATGGCCCACCTCAGAAAAATTCTTTTCAATATATGTGTATTAGAAACTCATTTTAAATCTATATAGAACACAAAACAGAAACTAGCATCTATCAGTGGCACGACTTACTATACCTTCAAATGTAAATGGACGCTTTGAGCGAGACTTTCCAAGTTAGAAAAAAAAATTAAGACATCAAACAACAACCATAAAAGGTAACAACAGCTAAAACACATTTGCAATCATGGCAAGGCTGTTGATGTAGAACATTTACCTAATTGTACTGACCAAACCAAAGCGTCCCAAGTCTTATTCACTAAGTTTTGCGTAGTCGTACTAACAAAATGAAAAATAGCCCTAATAACTTCTAATCCACTTTTGGCAACATCTAAACATCAAATCTTGAATACTAAAAAAGATAGAAACACAAATACAAGAAGTTATGTAACTTCTATTAAACTAGACTACAAGGATTATCAAACAACAACAACGAGAATCGAAGTAGAGCAGATCCTCTCTACCAGTCTACCTACGAACAATATCTTTCCAAGTTATTATTTAAAGTACATGCCGCAGAGAAGTATCAAACCACTCATAACGTGACATATGTATCAGGTCACGATTGTGTCAGAATCCGGTAATCTCATGCTGAACTAAAGACCACTAACAAAGTTAAGAAGCTAATTCTTAATCTTCAACAGATAATATGAGTATTCCCTACTGATTACTCAAAAGGGTATAAAGCATTACCTCTTTCCCCAAAAAGTTAATCAACTTTTAACCCCAAAAGACAGATTTATATTCATTTATGGCCATAATTAATTACTTCTTCAAAAGGGTTATCAACAGATCATCCAAATCAACAATCTATCAAGCATCTGCATCAGATTCTCAAAAAAGTTTCCAACTTTCAATTTTCTCACATTCAATAAACACTATTACAACCATCACATAAAAATCACCAAAAATAAATCAACAAACAGCAAAATCAGAAACAAAACCAATTCTTACCAAGTTGGTTATCAATTTCGTTTCACAAAATATCTTCAACAAGGTTGAAACACAAACTCATAACAAAAAATTATTGTATGATAACAAATCAGAATCTCAACTGTGATATTACTATTTATTAACACCCAAAAACTGATAAGCTGATCCAGACAACTACATACCCTGTAACTAGATAGAAAATTTAAACCCTCATCAAAACAATTCAAAGGGACACAAAAACCATAGATATTTAAAAAAAAGTAATTCAGTTTGAATAAATATTCAGTTTACATAAGAATAAAGAGTAAAATTTACTGAAAATATTCGTACCTTAATCAAGGAAGATATAGAGGAGAAAAAGCAGATGTTAAGGTGTTGCTGTTTGGTTGGGGGAGGGGGAGGGGGAGGGGGTTGTCTTGTTAATGATATTCTTCTAGTAGGTAGTATTTATATTATTATTGCAACCTCTTCATCATACGGCGCTTTACCTTTTTGTGTACCATACATCTGTACAAGACAACCAGGCTTGGTGTAGGCTTGTCAAACTTTTCGAGTCATACTCGAGTTGTCGTACCGTTTGTGCTCGATTGAATTGACTCGATATCACACTTGTCGAATCAGAGAACAATCTCATTTATTTTTTTAACATCCACCACATATTTCTAGATAAATTTAATTATTATATTTCTTGTACTTCTTGTTGTCATGTATTTCCATTATAAAATTGGTATTATTAAGGTGTGTCGTGTATGAATATCAAACATAATTGATGAGATGAACTTTTAATGTATTAGATGTTTTTTAATGAAAACCAACTATATAAAATAATATTAATTCGTATAGACAACTTTCCACCAATATTTAGTTAATATTTCTTTCATTTTTTAATTGTCGTTCTAGCTCTTTTTACGTCAATTAAGAAACATTAGCATTTTATACATATACTCCTAATTAATGTATAATCAACAATTATATTTATGTGCTGATATTTTACATTGAATACACTAAACATAAATTTAAGAAGAAAAATTCATTAAATATTATTTTGAAATTGTTATCAACTAAAAAAGAATAAAAATATTAAAACGTAAATTAAAAAAACCAAGGAAGTCTAATATAGTAACATAGATATAAAGCAAAAGTGGGTGATGCGATGATTAATGTGATAACCCAATATGATGTGGCATTACTATCTACTAAACTACTACATCAACATAGATATGAAGCAAAAGTGGGGTGATGCCATGCTTTGATTTGTTTCATTATATTGAAAAGTCTAAAAGTATAAAACACTTCGTCCGTCCCTAAAATATTAGTATATTTTGACTTTTCATGGTCAACAAAACACCATTTTCAACATAAATATCTCCTATTCTATGTATGAAAAAATTATAAAAAGTTGATAGTTCAAAAATATATATTGAGATGAATCTAACAATATATCATATGACTATATTATTTTTATTGGTTAATGAGAATTATTGATTAAAGTTTTTAAAGTTTGACAATATAAAATCAAATTTAGGGACGGAGGGAGTAGTTAAATTCAATATCATAAAATTGTCTTGACGAAACCATTAAATTCTATGGCTCAATTCATCTTATGCGACTCGATTCAAACTTGATCCAATTTTAGAGAAATGACCTGTGCTAGACTCGACTTAATCATTTGTTTCATCATGATTTGATTTTTGTTAACAATTTCAAAAAAATGTAAAAGAAAATGGATTAAGAAAAACAGTTGTACTTTGTATATTGTAATTAGAAGTTTTGAGGTGGGGCAACTATTCGGACAGGTTTGATTTTGAGTAGTTTATGATCCAACCCACTTACAAAAATGTATTGGGCTCTTAAGAGGCTCAAATCTCTAATTAACTTGAGTAACTTGACAATGAAGTAGGTCCAGTGGATTTTTTTTGTGTGAAAAGGACACTAAGCACCACCTTTAGATTAATACGGCAATAACGTATTAACCTATCCCATACTTATACGATATGGATCGAACATGACCAAACTCCTCAACATTCATTAATCGTCTGAGAGTCAAACCCGAAACTCGTGATGATGCTACACGACTCATTACTCAATGACGTGGACAAACCACATATTAGGTTGGAATATATGTATAGCTTTTATGTCTGTGATGCATTCGTACTTGGTGGTTCTTAATATGCACAATTAATTAATTTTAGTATCAGCCTCGATCGGATCCCAGGTCCAGTCTATCGGGTTCGAGTCGTCTTGATTATCAATCTACAATAAGAAAATAATAAATGAATGGATTCTGTTTGATGATAATACATATGAATATATGAAGAAATGAGCGATGTAATAGGCGCCGTATGTTTGTAAATTAAGACTTTTGATTTTTACACTCCAATCATTTATAACCACACTCCAAATTCTTACTTTTACCCCTCATTTTGCTTTTTAAAAAGTTGCATAGGAAAATGCATTGAGAATTATTAAGGATATAAATGTAATTAAACACCAAAAGTGGAGTGTGATTCTCATTTGATGAAGTGTAAAAATCAAAGGCCTAAATTAATTGAAGCCATTGTTATTGTTGCTTCAATAATATCTGTCCATGTGCAAGCCTAATGAGCTGCATGGTTTTTGCAACCAACCACACAAAATGGAGCCGCAAACCGACCACAATAATTCCTCCACAATAATACTAGTCGTTCGTGTCTTCAAGATAGTGACCAATTTATCGACATCTCGAGTTTTATCAAGTGTTCACTATTCACTCAACGAATTACGATTACACACATTTCATTACGAAAAAATAATAATCATTAATGACAAATTTTAAAAAACATATTGGATCCAAAAATAATATGAATTCCAGTCTAAGTAATCGTAGTGTAACAAAAGTTTCATTTCATGATAATATCCGTATAGACATCTTTTATCATCTCTTAATATCTAAACTCTAATTATCATGATTCTTTCATAATTTATCGAACTAAAATGTAGAAATATTTAGGCTCGTAAACGAGCCAAACTATGCCGAATTTTATTAGGATTCTATTCGGTTCTAACGTAAGGATTCGAATGGTTCGAATTTCGAACAAAAGTTTGAATATTCTTGATAAAATAGAAAAAAAAATATATGTGATTTGAGCCGAACTGAACTTTCAGCTCGAATTCAATCAAACCTAACAATAATACTTCAACTCGATTAAACCTACATTAAATCGAACCTCGAATCAAACTTCTTAAACCTTGCCGTTCTTTCACATACCTACAAAAAATCTAGAAGGTGCATTACTTTTTCTACAACGGAAGTTTCAAAAATATTGGAATGAAATGATTCATCATACGGCACTCAACCGACAAGCCTAATTATCACAACTAAGATTCCAACTTTCACACCTAATCGAACCGTTGTCAACAGCTATTTCTAATTGGCCCACATCACTTTAAAAATCTCATATTTTATTCAAATAAATTCTCAAACCCCCCACTCAACAAACCAATATAAATACTTAGCCCCATACCACACATTCATCATCAACCAAAAAAAACATCCTATAGCTTCTCAATACCTCAATTCATTCATATTCATATAAAATGGCTCAAACTAGCATTGTGAAGAAGCTCGCAGTGGTGACGGTGGCATTAGCCGTTGTCGGTAGCGCCTCGGCCCAGGAGGTTCTGGCACCTGCACCATCTCCTGATGCTGGAGCTGCTTTCTCTTTGACAACCTCGGTTGCTATGGTTGGAGCATCACTTTTATGCTCTGCTTTTGCTCTCCTAAGGCATTGAATGGAAGTATTGTTTTGATTTTGTTGTTTAAAGTCATGTTTGAGTTTGGTGATGATTGTGGAATTCTTTTGTATGATATTTATTGAATAAAATATATTTATTAATTTCGTTTCTTGTTATTGAAATGTTTATTGTTATCTATTGCGAAATTTTATTTTGTGATTAATAAAAAAAATGATTCATCAAATTGGTAATTGAAATATAATGGAAAATAATAATCAGTTGTGATAAGTGATGACTCATATAGTTTGAGACATTATCACACGATGATTGATGTTGGGTGCTCGTCAATTCTTGTAATCAATGTCTTTAATTTAGTTTGAAAATAAACATTATGACCAAATTCTGGATCCTTTTATCTATACGCGTTAAGCCGTTAATTAAGAGCATTTACATTTGCAATAGATTTCTCAAAAAGACGGTGGTCAAGGAGGTTAAGTAGCCAAAACCATTGTCAATATACTCAATTTTCATACAATCTTTACAAGAGCTTTTTCATTAGATTATTCGATTAACTCAAACAATTTTATTTTTTGAAGAACTCTTTTTCATTATTGAATCATTTTTTTTCTCAAATCAATAAATGTACGATAACATATTGGACATAAATCATTTTCAATCCATGTTTCTGAGTCGGGTAGCTAAGTATGAGGTTACCTGGTCCATTCACGACACTAATCCGACCTCCTTGTTTTTGGAGTCACGTATGACATACCTATCATGTATGAGATTAGACGATCCATTTATAAATACTAGACACGATTTCATATATTTCAAGTCAGGAACATATATCGAATTACTCGGTCCAAGTAGCCAACCCCAACTCCCCAAGTGCGCTCCAATATATATTGGTTGAATCAAGACCTCCTAATAAAAGTTGAAGCTACATATCATTATCCATCGATAACAAATAATGAATGCTATGTTGGAGAACGATTCCAACAAGAGTTAATGGCACCAAAGATCACTGAAAATATCTAAAGTTTTCCCAAAAAAATGCAATTGGGTGATCCAACATGATCCATTATTGAAATAAAGGTGATCGAACTGAAAATATTAGATACTTTCAGTGATCTTTTGTGCCATTAACTTCCAACAATCTACAATATAAGATTTACACAACAATTGTGGGATGTTACATCTCATTGAGGGTAAAGAACTTCTTCTCCCTCCCCTTCTTCAAACTCCGATTCGTACTTTTGATATAAAAATCTCACATAAAGCCATTGATAAAGGCTGGAGTTATTATTCCAAATTGTTGAACAAAAAAGTGGTAGAGAAACAAGCCACCACGACAGACAACCTTCGTGGCCCCAACGCCGCTAAATTCGACGTGTCAACACATGCAGTCATACCAAATATATACTTTAAAATGCTTCAAAACGGCCAACTACTACTAATGCTTTCTTCAGCTCATCACCTGTTTCAGTGTTTCTTCACCAAACAAAGAATCAAGACAAAGTGGAAAAGATACATAAATACATGTAGAAAAGTCATGGTCCTCGTAAGATTAATTCTCCTAAAATTTCTCTAATGTACTATTATGCTATTTATACAAAATCTAGGAATCAAATTATGAAATTGATACATTAAGAAAAATCTTAAGAGAAAAATTTTTAAGAGAACCGTAACCAGTCTGAATACTCCTATCAATAATTAATGATCATGCTGTAATAATACAACTTGATATAATGATAATCCTTTTGGTTTTTTATTATTATTAAATATTACTTCCATTCAAAAAAATTAATTGCTTTTGAATAGGTTTTATTTACGTTTTAAGACGAAATTATCAATTTGAACAGGTGATAACTAAACTTATACCATATTTCTTTTTGAATAATATTTCCTCGGTTTTAAAATATTAGATTGTGTAAGAAAACATTATTTTTCATAATATTTGATTGTTTAAGAATTCAATGTATTTTTTAACTCATTTTACACTTTTGACCCTAATCATTGTTTTTGCTTTTGAGTTTGATTTTGCTTTTGAGAGTAACTATCTATTTTATATAGGTATATCTTTTTTATCCTTAATAAAGTACTTTTTAACTATATGATCAATTATTTTGAAACAAAGGGAGTATATATAGTATTGTTTTGATTTTGAGAATTATGATAATTTATATAGTAAGTGAGTCTCATTTTTATGTTTAAGCATTTTCTTAAGTATCGTACTTAAAGGAGAATCCTAGTCATTTCATCTAGTTAGTTATTATTTTTAAAACATTTTATTTAGATAGAATTATAAATTTTAACAAAAAAATACTAATACAATCATCATAAATCACTTCTATATTTATAAATTAGTGATGTGAGCATGAAAACAAACTAATAGACCGTTATAATATGTGCTAACCATTAGATACTTAAAATGAAATATGAAATAAATTATCTCCAACAAATATTAAATTCAAGAGCGGAGACCACTATATTTATGATTTTTCTTTAAGTCTCTAAATGTAGTCTCAAATAAAATAGTTGAGGCGTCCACATAGCCACATAAAATATTGGAAGAAGTCAGGAAATTCGGTGTCACACTCAAACGCGGACCCTCACACGCTTTTAAATCACACTATAAATATCCCCAAAACATCATACTTTCATCACACAACATAAATCATTTTACACTTACTTCTTTCTCTACATACAAACAAACTCCATTAAGCCTCTTTACTTTCTTTCTACCAAATCTCAATGGCTCAATTCAACATCACGCATGTTTTCTTGGTGGTTTGCCTCATCTGCGCCATCTCGGCTTCGGCGCAGGAACCCGCAATGGCTCCTGCACCCTCACCAGATGCCGGGACCGGATTATCTATGTCAACCTCCGGTGCTATGATTGTCTCCTCTTTGATGCTCTCTATTTTTGCTTTGTTCAGGCATTAAGATTGCGTTGGGACATTTATTTTCAGAGCGGCAGCCGTTATTCATATATAGGGTGCACACAGGGTAGACTCCGATTGTCTTGCGACATATTTAACGTTAGATAATGATGTTATCTTTGTTTCTATTTTGTATTTCGGATTGATTCCTTCTTTTGTATGGAGATTGTAATTCGAGTTCTATCTATTAAGTTCAATAAAAACATTATTATTATTACGGAGTATCGTTTATTTGGAGCACTATATCATATCTCATTTCATAATTGAAGTGACATAGAGATTTGATCAAGTAGAGTTTCATCAAAATGATACTTTTCTATGTTGTTGCCTTATACAGAGTATTTGATAGTATTACTTCAGGACTACTTTAGTTTAGTAAATTAAACAATTTTACCTAATTAATTATGATTAATAAGGTGACCTTCATCGACTATATTCAACTTGATTTACACGTTAATTACAAAATGTTTTTCTTTTCACTTCATTTCAAATGAACTAATTTCGAATATTAGCTAGTAATAGTGATATTATTAGGAACTCCACCATTTTAGTTTCATTTTATGTTTTTATCAACACAAATAATCTCTCTTTTGAAGTTATAATTCATCCGTTTTTAACTTTTGTATTTATGTCTAAATATTGTGAAATAATAAAATCAGTATAATAAATACCACACACTTATGTGTTTATCATATTGTAAGTAAACAATAAAATAGTTATATTACATTAATATATTGTCAAACTCTATATTTTTTTTTATTGTTAAATAGAGTAACAGAGTTAAATTGAAATCAAAGTTGGAGTATCAAAATTTGCTAAGCGTGCCATTCTAAAAGATGTTTATTATATTGCTTTACTCAAAGTAGCTTTGGTGCTAAAGATTCATCGCATTATGTACTACAAAACTCTTTCTTTTTGCTTTGTTTTATCTTTTGTTTCTTTGTTTGTTGATTTCTTTTAAGTCGCTTTGATAGAAAGATGGCTCAACTCAACACCTATAATTAGAAGTCCTTGCAATGAAGAAAGTCGATTTTAAAATTAACATCATTAATTACAAAGACCAAATTTTATGAAAAGAAAAGAAATTAATCATTAATTGTATGGCCAAAAATTAGCGAAATTCAAACTCCTCTGTATCGAACTCTCATAAATCACCTGGTTCAATTATTATAACGATAACTCACTAATTATTCGAAAAAACTCCTAGCTAAATTGAGTTAGAATGAGTATCAATTATATATATATATAGAAATAAATATATCAGTGAGCATAATAATCTAAAAAATATTGCATCATTAAATATCGAGTGTGAGACATACGCCAAAATTTGAGGCAAACCATCACTTTGTAACAAGCCTCTAATAGTAAGGTAATCAACTCAACTGAGATTTTGCACGTATCAACTCAAGTTTATAACAAGTATACATGTTAAATGTCCAATTTCTGCATCAAGTCGAAAGAGCCTGTGCCGGACTTCACCGGTAATCCAAGGCAGACCCTAGAAGATGGCGTCTCCAACGTATCCGTCAACCCATGGGATGCGGCTTCAACAATGAACTTGGAAGCTGTCTCGAATGACATTTTAATGAATGGAGATAATGACTCAGAAATACTCCCGTGCCTGCTCATAGGTGTATATCCACCACTGTGTGTCATGTAATCTGCTATAAGACTTAAATGCCTGTAGTCGATCTCGACACCATAAATTCCAAAAACCTGTTTCACCTCTCTGATGAGGCTGGCTCTTGCTGCTTCCACTCCATATGTTGTTAGCATAGCACGTATGTTATTGGAATACAACCTTGTAACATCAAGGTCGCCTTGCATTCTCCAAAACGCAGTAAAATCTGTGCCAGTTGCCTTTAGTGCCCAGTACCCGAAGCCTTCTTCGTCTTCATCGGACTGCGAGTGTTGGATACTTGCATCCCTCTTTATTTTCACCTCGTCCCAGACTACTGTATTTTCACTTGCATCATATCCCACCATCCGGCAATTATCAATTTTGCCGGAGCTATTGATATAGACTTTCTTTGCAGCCTTCTGAGCAATCTGAGTCATAATAACGATGTGTTAATTAACGCTAACAGCAGGTAAAATATATATAGTTTACTCTGTAGTTTAACACTGTAATACATTATTGAGATACCTGAGCTAGTAACATATGTGGTTCGTTAGTAAATCTGAAGTGGACCTCAAAGTGTAATCCTTTAACTTCCACAAAAAAATGCCTATCTGATTCCTTTGCTTGCATCCTTGCTTTCTTTTTGGTTTTACTTGTATTGCCTTCAGCCTCTCTATCCTCATCAGTTTCAAGTTGGGACTTATCTTGCTTTCTAGATTTAGGCTTTGATTCAGTTCCATCATTAGCATCCAGTTTAGAAATGTCATCTTCGCTTTCAACCTCCTCATCTTCATCCATTTCAGTTCCAGGGTTATCGCTATCCAAATTCTGTTCAACTGATGCATCATGGTTGTTGCCCTCATCTGCAGAATCCTCCTCATAGTCCATCTCATCGTTAGCTTGTCGTACATGCTTTCGTGCATCTGAACCCAGATCCTCAGCTACGTCATCATCAATATCTTCATTATCATCATCATCGTCATGAGGTTTCGTTGCAGAAACGTCATCCTCTCCAACGCTTGAGGTTGCTAACCCTGAATTTGACTTGAAATCCTTTATGCCATTTATTTTAGAGAGGAGAGCAAGATGTGCTTCTATGGCATCTTCCAGTTCCCTTAAGTACACGTATCTGAGTGTTTCTTGACAATCATCCAAGGATACATACTCACTTTCTTTGATCTTTACCATAAGTTTATATATTCTGGAGCTTTGATTATGATGAATTGACAATGGGAGGAGTCGCACTTCCATATTCTCTACCAGGTCTGCAATTGACACCTTTTTCACTTCAGCCACAAGTGACTTTGCATAATCTCTGCAAACGCATGGATATATGAGAATCTTTTAAAAACTGAATCTTTCACAAGAGTCTAAAAGGTTTAGTGGATACACTTAAGGATAGGGGGGGATCTAGGTACAGAACTGATCATCAAAATTGCCAACTGTTGTAAAAGATGCATTAAGAGAGCACAATTGTATCATAACAATTTGGTCATTATGCTCTGTTCAATAGGTATATATGTAATTTAAAGTTATACAAACACAGGTCTGTCATTGCTAGTAACAATAAGGTGTACTCACTTCGGTCTCCATTGCTTAAAGGGACAAGTCAGAATTGGGGTCTTAATATCATTGGCAGCAGTCATCAAGATCTCCTGAAGACGTGGGATTCCAAGAGTAACATTCATTTCTCCACGGCCGGCAAGATGGAATGTGTTCAGTCTGAAAATGAAAGAATCAACCAAAACAAGAAAAATTGAAGTTGATTAATTATGAGTTAATGAACATGCCAAGTTATAACAATGGATATTTCTCCCAACAACATAGAGTTACAACTTAACAGATAAAAAGTGATCACACACCAAATGAAGACAGCCTAATAGATTAAAACATCATAACCATATGAAACAACTTTTCCTTACAGTTTTAACATAATTCCTTGTCCCTGCAACTGACAGAGATGCAGCATGTTAACAGAATATAATGCAGTACTATGAGAGGCCTAACACCGTTACAAATACTAACATGACGACAACATGATAAAATTTTGCAGTAACATGAGACGCATGACACTAACGAAACTACTAATATGACACCAACATGATGAAATTTTACAACAATAAGTGTTGTGGGAAATAAAAAACATCAGTGCATCAGTTATGAGAAAGAGGATGATATTTAACTTACGTCATCTGAGTGGATGGTTCACCTACAGATTGAGCCGCTAAAACTCCGACAGGTTCCCCTGAAGGAGCAAGACTAGAGATGTATTTTTGCTCCACTAGCTTAAACAATTCAGCCTGATCCTTAATATCACAACTTTTTATGAATTTTTCAGCTATAGTACGCAGACCAACCGGCAACTGCTGGATATATGTGTTAAACTCGAGCTCGTGGACAAACTTTTGGCGAATAGTCTCTTGATTCTGGAAAAAAAGAAGTGAGTAAGAATATCTAAGCAATTACAGATAAAGTAACAAAAAAATATACAATTAGGAACAGCTTCATTTGGAAAACAACACTTAGAACAAAGTAAGGATATCTCACATATGACAATGCTTTGAAATTTTTAAGGAAACTTGTGCGATGGACATCAACTCCATCTTCCCCGTAACAAAACTGAACTATGGAGCCATCTGAGTCTCGAACTGTGTAGTCATAGCAAACTTTCAGGCTCTCTAAGTTCTTTACCAGACACCTTTGCAGATAACCACTACGTGAGGTCTTAACGGCAGTATCGACTAACCTGTTTGGCATAACTAAGTTTCAGCGAACACCCAGGGGCAGCAAAGAGAATGCATATAGCAAAAAAATAAAGAGAGTAATGGCTAGAACACATTTAATTAGTGCTGAGTATAGTCGTTAGTGGATTCAGTGAAACAAGTTCATGCAGTTGCAAGAGGGTATTTCGACAAGAACAGCCTATCAGGAAATTTACAAAGACTATACACTAGTCATTCGTGTTCAATGAAAATGAGTTCAAGATTAAACAAAAGATCAAAAAGGTGAAAATCAAAAGATATAAAGCAAATCAAGCTTTACCCCTCTCGACCAGCCATGCAATGGAAGTAGTATTCCTGGGGCCGAAGACCACTGAGAAAGCGATCAGTGATATAGCCTCCAGCTCTTGAAGTGAAATCCCATGGTGGGAAGCAAGGCAAAGATTTTCCCGACACCATTCTAGGAACACGTTTCCCTTCCAACTCTTGTTGGCCCAAATAAGAAGATATTTGTTGGAAATTAACCTGCCAAATTAAGATATAGCTTAGACAAAATATAAGAACAGAGAGAAATTTGCAATAGATAAGACAGAAAAAAGGAGATCTTTTAGATGTCAAGTGCAACTAACATATCTCTAATAACATAGAAACTCCATCTACACTCACGGACAAAAACACGGATAGCAACAAAGCATGTACAAGGTTCAGTTGTAACAGTTCAGCACTAAAGGACTTACCCTAATTTTCCTGGCTTCACCTCAGTGCTGAACCAGAAAGCACCAAAATAGTTACTAATTTAATAGCTTTGCATGTAAAACCTCTGAACTAAGCACTAGGTAGTGAGAAGCACAACTATGGTTACCTTGCCTCTGGTCTTGAAATAAGCCAGTGCCAAAAGAGACTTTTTCTTAGATATATAAACAAGATTTTTCCCATGGACCACAAAAGAGACTATTTCTTAGATATATATATATATAGACAAGATTTTTACCATGGACTACAAATTACAATTCGTATTCTCTCTCTGGATAGCTTATCGCATATGTTGATTAATACTCATAACAGAAAGTAATGATGTCAATAAAATATACAAATTATTACAATTAGTTCACATGCTATATGCAAAAAGTTTGAAATACCATACTTTTTATGTTCAAATTATTGAATTAGGTGAAATATGACAAGTGAGCAATTCCTGGGCAAACCAATATTAAGTTTAATACAGATAAGCTTTTTCCAACTTACTGTACTGCCCTTGGCACCACTAATTGTCATTAAAGAGATGCAGTTCCATGGAAAAGGTTTCAGCACTCCTTTTGTAAGCAACTCTTTGCTGATATGAGAACCCTTTTTACTCAGTTTATTTTTCATCTTCATGTCCAGGGAAGCTGTGGCAGATTCCCTATCACTACATATCGCCTTCTCAATTTCCATCTGCAACTCCTTAGGACCTGTAAAACCGAGGAAACTGAGATATAAGAGAAGAAAAATCATAGAAAGTCTGAACCTATCACAATAAGAATTCATAACACATGGAAAGAAAGAATCATGGGAAACATAAAAATAACCAAATCAAGTCACTCTCCTACTGCGGCTTATAATTCTTATTAGTTGCTTATGTAAACCTCATTTCCATATTTTGCAAATCAAAGTATTCTTAAAATTAATTTTGACTTCAGTTCAAAAAAATATTTAAATATTTACCCCCAGTTTAACATCACAATTGTTTCAGAATAAACCTCAAAATAAAAGAGGGAGATACTTCAAAAAATTATATCCAAGGGAGAACAAGGTTATCATCAGACTCCGAACGTTGGAAGAGAAAAACAAAAATTCCGCAGCTGTAACATTATATTCAGGGCCCAGCCTGTTCTCATAAAAGGACTGCAAAATCCAGAGCGAGAAAATGGAAGGAGATGATGTAACGTGAAGGTTTATCGGCACACCATTGCATCTGTATGCTAAACTAGAAACACCCCAGAGAAATTTTAATTTAAAACTTACAGGCTAATTTGAATTTTTATTTGCTGCTCAACTAAAAACCATCAAGCAATAGTAGGATGCTAGAGTAAATGACCATCTAACAAGTACAAACTACGATCAGAACTCCACAGACCTTTATAATTGACACATTAACGATAATTTCTCGTATATTTACTTATTAATTAATTAATTTAATATGTACGCCGATCATCCTTTACTTGTTGTAGCAGCAACTAACTTCCATTGTATGAGAAGACATTGTCTCTCCGGAAAAGGGTCAATATCTTGTTATATTTGAGCATAAAACTACATTGGGGTAACTTAAAACGAAAAGTTCCAAAATAAATTAATTCAAAGAAATATGAGTCTGCGATTTGGAAAATATTGGCTGGCTGACTCAGTCGACACCTTATTCTCTACTTTCAACAAAAACTAGTTCCAAGTCAAGGTAATAATTTCAATATACTCGGTTGTTATAGTTGGATTCACTTCTATAAATATGGTGGGTCGAACTGTAACACCACATAATCACTTCATTAAAGATGTGTTGCCCATTGGTAGAGGTAATTTAATGGGACACAATCAATCAAAAAATGTAATGAATATGACCGATTATCTCTGTTGAACAACAAACTATCTAATAATGAAGGCAAAAGTAAATAAAACTAAGTGATATAGAAAGGGCGATAGCCCGAGCTCACTATAGGAAAAGACTGCAGCTTATAGCAAATTTCCCTATTAACAAAATCCTGGATCCAAAACCTTTTTGCTAATACCCTATGTGAGGGCTCAAGGACGCTAGGGGATTAAACTATAGACTAAAACACACAAGTCTAACAAATCCGAGTTCAATACTTACCAATCTGTCCTGGTCTGTACTTGACAAATTCACAATGAACCTCTTCTCCAACGTCTTCCCCTTCAAGTTCTTCCTTCCTTTGGACGTCATAGTGAGGCAATATTATAAGGTCATCTACCCCACATGTGAACCCATGCATCTGAAACACATCAATTACATATGTAAAGCACTAAAAGCTTGCAGCCACTTTCTCTGGAAGAGCATTTCAGTGTCAGAAGAATCTTGAGAGTAACTATCTAATTAAAGGACTATAAACCAAACCTGCAAGAATATTGTGAAAAGTCTGCTAAGTGAAGATAATAAAATGCCAGCAGCATTTGAGCCATAAAGCTCTTGCACAGTATGTACTAATCCAAATTTTCCGAACTGAGCCTTGTCGATCACACCATGCACCAGTTCATTCTTATAAACAAGAAACTTGTTTTCAGCATTCTTGTCCTCCTCGTCACTTAGTTGATGAATACCAGTACCACTTGGAAAATATGTATATGGGATTTTTGTACGACCTTCAACGGTACAAGGTGCCTGACCTCTTGTTAGATGATTTAACAACGCAGTAATGACCTGTAAGACATATTGTATCATCTCTCTGATAAATCTAAAATACAAGTTCTTGAAAAAAACAGTATTAAGTTTTTCATAGAAAATGAGTGGATTTCAGAAATTTTACACGTTCATTTTAGTTCCATAAGACTCCCTAAAAGTCAACAAACATAAATGAAACTGCAAAATTATAGAGAAAAATGAAATTAATGACAATGACCTGCTTGCCAGTCCAAAGTGGAACCGGTTTCCAAACTGCAGGAAGTACTGGCTTTATAATACCCTCTAACTCTACTAAAGAAACTTTCTTAGATGGCCTGCCACCCACTGAACCTAGCTTAGCTGCAAACACACCAGAACTATAAAGAAGCTGAATAAACTCTTCACGAGTTAAGAATCTATTCTTCATCGTAAGAAGCACAGCACCGACAATGTGATCCTGTAGAAATAGTAGTGTAAGCATGGGAATCCAACAGAGCAAAAGGTTGAAATATTTCTTCAATCGTAACTTATTAATAAATGCAATTTATGATGAAATATAGATTCTGAAACCTGGATGAGACCTCTGACAGTATCACCCTTTGTTGGAACTATATACTGTTCATTTGCGTTCACAATGTTATATGCTTCAGCACGAGAGATCTCATCTTGAGGAAAATGAACGTTCATTTCATCACCATCAAAATCAGCATTATATGTACTAAAAAAGAACAAAATAAACAGTTAGATATAGAAATCAGATATCGGTTTATAGAGGGCAACGCCCTGATAATCATTTTAACCAACCTGCAGTTTGCATAATGCATACGAAGAGTTTTCTCCCCTTTCAACACACGCACAACATGTGCCATTATGCTTGGCTTGTGCAGTGTAGGCTGAAATTAGAATAAGACAATTATGACCAAAGTGGTCAGACAAAAAGAGAAACAAAAAAAATTATGGGGGAAGGGGAACATATAGGTTCCTAAATTAGTTGGAAGAATAAGCTTTGCCATGCATAACATATGGCGTAGGCTTAAGTTTAGGTACAAGTCCAGAGTATGGTATCTCGCTCATATACAAAAGGCAGTTCAAGCTTCAAAGTTTAGAGGATGTCCAACAGGAAATGCACGAGATAGGTAACCTCTCCAGTTCCTTATAACTCCAATTTCTCATAATTCTTACCTTTTATTTCCTTGTTTCTTTTTACATAGAAGATAGGGAAGAGGAATACCTGACGATTAACAAGAACGATATCTCCATCTTGCAAGTGTCTATGGACAATTTTTCCCTCAAATTCAAGACCACCAAATTGTGTCGCCACACCACTTGAAGAGGGTAATTTCCTTGATATAGCTATACGTGCCTTCCTCTCTGCTGGGAGCCGTTTAAAGCCGAACCCTTTATCTGTATATTTAAGTGCTCCTGGATGGATTTCGGGTCCGTTAGTTATAGCATCCCTCAGTTTTGCAACATTCCAAGGCGTCACTCTCTGCAAGTATTAAGCTCAACAATTTTAATGTAAAATTATTGAAGAAAATGTGATGACAGATGCAAGCATGTGAATGAAGCTGCTATACAATTTCCAAACTGCATACATATTCTCTCTATTTGTTCTTGAAGGATAATCGGAAATTCAGCAATTAGGCGCTAATAATAAATCGTTATATTTTCCTATGTAATGAATTGTATATCTGCATATATGTTTCAAAGATCAACTTCAACCTGCTTTTCATGTAAATTTGCACACAAGTCAAACAACAGTTACATATAATGGAGCTTAGAAAAAAGGCAGATCAATAATCTAATCTACTTACAGATCTCAGAGCTCATAATGATCCACGAGACCACGCCCACTTGAAAAGTTTTTTATTAGTACTTCGCAGTAAAATAGCTCGTATAAGTCAACATAATCGAGTACATGTATGCATCCCGCTCTTAAACATGCCTGGGATTCTATAGAAAAAATCTAACAAAATTTACCAGAAATTAGGTTTTCTCAGAAGTTGTGATAGGGTAGCTCCTATTAAACAGCTGCATGAGGACACCACCATTTTATCTCTCTTCTTAAAATGTCATCATAATTGATCACTAAACATAATATTTGAAATGGTTGAAAGGGCAAAGAACCGACATATTTGTTTTGTTCACCTACAAATTCTAGTAAGTGTCCTACAGTCCTACTTGGAATAATGAATATATCACCCCACCTTTCAAGTTCTGTTTAGTTGCATAAATAAAAAGCTCTTTCTTCATTTGTTGATAAGATGTTCATGTAGATCCTTATCTTTTTCAATTTTGACAGGCTTTTTGGTTTCTCAGTCAACGATTATCAACAAAGTAGGGTCCTTTACGCTCTTTCATAAGATGTTCATACAGAATTTTGCCAAAAAGAAGTACTCAGATACTAAATTCATTATAAGTTCACAAATCCTAAAGGGCCTACTCAAAGTTTTCTCAATATGTATTTTCAAGTACGAAAACACTCAAAACTGACATAAATTCGAAAACGTAACCTTTACAATGTAGAATATACCTCAATATGTATGCAAGTATTTTTAAAGACATTGCCACAAACGAACATACCTCTGGATAACTTAATCTCAGAGCGAAGTATGGAGGAACCCCAATTTCATTAACAGCCAAATATGGATCCGGAGAAATAACAGAGCGGCAAGCATAATTGACCCTTTTACCCATCATTTTTTGGCGAAAGATGCCTTCTTTCTTTTCCAACAATTGACATATTCCAGCAGCAGCATCTCTTTGACCTGGGATATACCATCATAAGCATAAATGTGCAGCAACACAAATACTGAAACCTTAGCAACTACTCAAAACCATGGATGAAAATGGACTCATGACAAATCGTAGAGGATATTCTATTGGCATGTATAAAATGGAGAAATTTTTCTTCCACCACAAAACCACTAACTGAAGGAGAAGCTCTTGAATTACCTTTACACAGTGGACACATTGAGTTTCAAGTCATGGAAAAACAAAACAAAACAAGATCATTAAAGTAAGATGTCTGATGATAAGAGGTAGCTTATTGCACAAAAGGACAATCAGATGCTTTCACAAATATTGAAGTCGTTTAGAGTTGAGACTTATTCACCAAATACAATTATAAAATATTTGTAATGCAGAGTTTTTGTAAAAATTCAAAACAAATGCACATGCAAGAGTTCAACAGGTTTGAGGCAACATCAAGTCACCAAGTTCTTTCAGGCTACAGTTGTATTGCTAATAGTCCAATATGCCATACAATTATACAAATTGTCTCTTGAATGTGATACTGGCAAGCAGATGTTAAAAATGCACCAATTGCCAAAACAGATATGTGTATGTAGGAACCATTTATATCGACCATCTGACTAACGTCAACCACTTATGTAAGAAATGCACCTGACTAACGTCAGTATAAAAAGCATGTGAACAGATGAGAGGTAGCTAATAACCTCAATGACCAAGTGTTCAGGATTCAAAAACACAAACTCCATTCTAAGGTTTTTAAATAGAACATGTCAAGATAAAAATCAATATGTTCTTAGCATACAGAAGACCTATAGTAGGC
Organism: Echium plantagineum; assembly: GCA_003412495.2. Taxonomy (NCBI): domain Eukaryota; kingdom Viridiplantae; phylum Streptophyta; class Magnoliopsida; order Boraginales; family Boraginaceae; genus Echium; species Echium plantagineum. The sequence goes on along the minus strand of CM016566.1, from coordinate 5,660,364 downwards.
AGAAATATTTTATTCCAGAACGCTAATTGCATGCTTATGTTAAGAAATGCACTTACTTGAGCCAGTTTTTCCATCATATAATACATTTATTGATTGTTGAAGTTCCATCCAGCGATTGACTACCTTAGATCCTTCAACTTTGTTAATACGAGCATTCTTTACTGCAATGTTACACTCGATCACCTTTCCTAGTAACGTAGTATGTGCATGTGCCATCGTCTGAAAGAAACCATGAGGGAGATGATAAATATATTAAGTGGCATTTTAAGATAACTTCTATACTAAGAGAAACTCCAATATGCTCAAGCAAAATCAATCCGGAATCTAAACATAAAATGTGTATTAAATCATGCAAAAAAAATAACAGCATTGCAGGAAGAGTTATCATATGGATTTGTATTAATAGAAGGGTTGACTTTAGGAATTTGGAACTGCTACAGTAAAATAGATACCCTTCATCTAGATGGAAAGAGAGTAAAAATGAAATAGACAAGACATTCGAGAAGATTTATGAAGACGAAGTCCAACCAGGAACGAGAACATTGAAGCGGCTAATATAAGGTTCAATTCTAATCAGACATGTACGTTCACAATACTCGGATAAATGATTCGGATGCCTTCCTAGGTAATGTGTAAATTCTCACCAATTTAAGATTGCACAAGAGGTTTTAAAGTAAATAACAAAGGAACAAACTTTCAAATCTAATTAGACATGTACATTCACAATACTCGGATAAATGAAAGTCTTTAACAAACGTATTACCGACATACAACTGAGATTGTTAGTCAAGAATCCTAAAACAAGCCCTTCAGGGAGAAAGCCGGTATCACCTTTAACCTAAGATCACGTCCTAGAAGTAATATCTGTTATGGAACAAATCATATCAAAACTAGTTTCTGATAGTTGCCAATTTCATTAAACAACTGATGAATGTTTTAAAAGTGCATCCCAGTGAACAACTCCTTCTGATTGGCATCAGGTAATGGGCCTAATAGACAACAGACTACATACTAAAAAGTTCTTAATACCATAAGATAACAAACATATTATGTATAACAGCTACAATTACGAAGTACTAGATGAAAAGGTATGATGTTGGTTGAAGATAATTGTACTTGCACTCACAGAGTCACCTCCTTTGGCTTCAGGGCGAAATCTGATGGGCGGTACAAATACTGTATCCAAAAAGAACATAAAGTAACCAGCTGTTTTGTCCGACCTGCTAACTTGATTTTGTTGTATGTCACATATTAATGAGCAGAGGGGAGTTTCATTTTCCCATAATTGTTGAAGTACATCTCTGACCTGCCAATGGCGATGAGGGGCGTAAGACAACTGATACAAAATTAACATATATCTTTGAGATGGTTCCCAAAACAACCAGTATGAAGCAAAGTAAACCTCAAACGGCAACAGAGGTCGAGTCTTGCGCATATTAAGTTCTTGAGGTGCAGTTTCCATAAGTTTCTCAGTCTCCAAATTCTCGGCCCTTTCTGTGTCCTCATCTGTATTTATGACCTCAGAGGAGGATTTTTCAGTAGTTCGTCGGGAATATCCTCCAAACAGCCTGCAACCCTTCATCGCATTCTTTGTTGCTTTAGAATCTGTCATACCAGCCTGTAGGAGTACTACCAGGTTATGTTATTGACACCAAGAATTATAGAAGATATAGAGGACAATCAACATATTAGTATGGAGAATATGATTTATGTGCTTGACGATGGACCCTACAAGAATCAAATGGACTCGTACACCCAACAGATCTATGTAACAGGGAAAGACTTAGGCCTGGTTCCGTTAAGGAGTTGCATGCAAAATAAAAGGTCTAAACAGATTGCGCCTAGTGGTAATGAGAACAAAGTTTTTTAATATAATTGAACTGCTTATTATTGGCTTCGATTATATATAAAGGTAAGTGATTCAAGATTTTGACAGGATAAGTTTGCAATACTCTAGGAGTAATGAAGGATCGAACACGTAACATTTAAGCAACATCACATTCATACTTTTTATTTTTCAAAGATAACTGCAATCAAGTTAACTTCTGCAGAGAGAATTTTCATATCTTTTAGCACTCCCAAGTCTTGCGAAAGATCACCTATTACTCTGATGGCCTTGATCCAAAACCTTTTAAGCAAGTAGCTTATGTTGCACTCAAGAAAAATAAAAGCCCAACGAAGTAGCTTAATATCAAGATAAGTAAGGTCCTTTTGCCTAGTATAACGACTAGTAATTTATTAAGGGGTCTACCACATGTCCAAACAGCCAAACCATTGTGTTTGAGAAGTTCATCTTGAACATGATCCCAAAGTTGTCCCTTTTCCTGGAGGGAGAAAAATCACATATACCAACAAGAAAATAAAGGTTGATGATATAAATGCCTGAAGGGTAGAATATGAATTCCATATGACCACCATGCGGCAATCAAAATAAATAAATTATTCAAGCAATATTTTTCGTGAGAGAAGCTGTTAACTGATAAGTAATATGACATGCAAATCAAAGAACTTAGGACTTTTAAATAGTACATACCATATGAAACCATCCAAAAGTCGGTTTTCTGATTGATGGGTTTTCAGCCAAACAGTTCTCCCTTTTGCAAGAACTCGGTTTTTTCCCCAGAAAGTCCTTTAAAATAGTCATTGCTTCAGTAAATCGAAATGAATCCCAAAATGGAGCTTCAGTGATAGAATGAAGTGTAGAAGATGATGAAACATGACTCCCATCACTGTCATCTGGGGATGAGAAGTTTTCTAATGATGAACCCTCCAACATCTTCGCGCCCACAATGTCTCCTTTTGCTATTAGTTTCAACTGATTAAAGCATTTATCGACCTATTTTAGCAACAACAAAAAAATGAAACAAAGGAAGTCAGAATTTTGAAGCGGAAAAGACATGGCAACGGAACCGACTACAGTACATAGATTGGAAAGTACAAAAATGTCTGCACAAGCAACCTACCTCATCTCTTGATGCTCGAAAGTGGAGGCAAAATAAACACATATTTTGTAAAATGTTGTGCAACATATGGAACAGTAGTGGATTGTACACAGGTGCAACAAGATTGATGTGACCACAATGACCAGGACAAGCCTGATAGCGCTGGCCACATGATTTACATCTGCAATATTAGAGTTCTTAAGACATGATGTTCAATTAATGAGCAAGAGAGTTCAGTTTGAGAAAATAGTTCCATTTTGAAGTTTCTTAAATAAGAAGAAATGAAAACAAACATATGATCCATGAACATTCTTCCCCACTAATTATTTCGCTCGCTTTATTTCCTCTTACTCTTCAAATTATTATTCCAAAATGAGATAGTAAACATGCATAAGTTATAAGACATGAATGTCCATGCAGCATACATGCATTCGACACTAAACTGAAACAGATGCAGGTGTGTATTAAGGTTTGTCTTTCATAGAATTTTACCACATCCTCAGGGTTTCGAATTCAAGTTGACAAATAACTCATTAACTAACTTTCTACACTTTGTTTTCTGACTACATCTGTGTTGCAAGATCATATTGTTCTCACTAAATAACTGCAACTACATCTATTTTTTCACCTAAAAATGTACAAATAATCAATATGTACACAACAAATAAATATCCAAATAAACCACCAAACAACAATTTATTAATAAATTTTCCAATTATCTTAATAAAGCATATTGTAGTCAGTGAAACAGGTCAGATAACTACATCTACATGGCACTAACAAATTTCTATCACTAAATAACTGCAATTACATCTTTTTGTACTTCATGAATATACACTAACAAAATTCATACACCAAACAACAAATTATTAAAAGTTGCCCAGTTACCTTTTGTATACATTAAAAATAATTCCCTACCCCCCTCCACCTACATGATATGCTAACCCTGGCCTCAATGTGTCACTGGCAGTAGTTCAACAGCTAGACCATTCGATTATCTCATTTTCCAGCTATCTTTAAAAAGCATGTTAAAGTTGATTACTTACACAGAACCTTCATTTAGCGGACCCATCAAAGGATCATACAAACCACCCGGCATCGGTCTGGTATCCGACACCATCAAAGTTGGATTATGAACATTAACAACACTCAACTTCTTCACCTCTTCTGAAGTCATTAATCCGAAATTCACAGCTACCACCTCCTCCGAGGCAACCTTAAACCAAAGGAAACAAACAAAAAACATTGAGATATTAAAAAATGAAGTAAAACATCACACATAATTGAATAATAGTTGGAAATTCAATATGAATATTTACATCATTTGATTGTGCCATGTAAACAGTGGTTGTGTATTGTTAATTGTTTCTCTTTTGTTGGTGCATACAAAATTTGCAGAAAATGAGTGAGGGGAAGGAAGAGGAATAGGGTTTAGGGTTTTGGACTTTTGGTACAGCTGCGATTTAAAGATAGTTGGTTAATTCCCTTTTCTTTTGTTTAATTTTGTTTTGTTTTGTTAAATCCGACCCACCAGCTCCTAGGCCTTGTTCGGAATCGAACTCAACTACACAAGACTCTTTTAAGTCACTAATAAATATTCTTGACACTCAGTTGACTTCATTTCAACTCGACCTGATAAACTAATATTAGGAATAATTTAGTTTTATATTATATTGTTTTTAATTATATTGGTGTTATATGGTCATTTTTATTATGCACCCTCCATTTCAAAATAATAGTCGTTTTGATAGTACGTGTAGAACTTTAACCACAAATTACTTTTTATTCGTATATCCGAAAAATATAAAATATCATTGAATTCCTTTATAAAAATATTTCCATAATATTAATTTTTGTAATTTTCTATAAACTATGTACAAAGTAATTTATGTCTAAAATTGTCTCTCGAAATACGTGAAGATTAAAAAGAAATGGACGGAGCATGTGTTAAGTATTATACAAATATTTAAATGTTAATTTATTTCAAAAATATGTTCGAAAAATGTAGCATATGGGTATTTCGACTTTATGTTCGTGTTAGATGACTGCGTCTACTTTATTGTCGAACAGATTTTCACGAGATAACTTGACAAGAGGAAAATATTCGGAGTATAAGCAATTTAAAAATCTTCAATAATACATAGTGCACCAAGAAATAAAGTCACGTTTTATAATTTAGTGTCTAGCCCAATGGAGTCTGAAATTTCTTGTATTTGCTTATATATAGTTGAAATCCACAAATTTAAAAGTATATTCAAAATGATTAATTAATTTCCAAAATTATGTTTCGAATATGCGAATTCTTACTTGAACAAGTAATTATTTTGTAGTTACATACAATGTTTTGGTAACTAATACCCATATGAAGGTTCGTATAAAATCTTTGTGAAAGTTACAATGTGTTATGATTAATTATCAGTACTTATTTTTCTAACAAATTATGATTAATTATCACTAGTTATTTTTGCACATTTTAACGTTTGTAAATTATCTTATTCCATCGTTTAATACACAATAGTTATATTGAACCTCACAAACTATGGAGCATGTTAACAGATACTACATATATTTATTTGCATGCTAGAAAAAAGACTAATGTTGTAAATAAAACATATTGAACAATTTAAATATTATGGTGATTGAATGAAGTAGTAATTATTTTTACAAATAGTGAAGATTGAAATGCTCCAGAGTTTCAGAACTCTTAATGGATTTGATGAGGAACTAATTGGACTAATCTCAATCCATTAATCAATTTTTGTCTTTGTTTCAATTTATGTTAGATCATGACAACTTTGCATATATTGTTAAAAGAGATCTCAATTCTTTCTTTATTCCAAATCATGCCATAAGGGAAAAAAATGGCCCCTCTTAAAATTTTATTGATGTCAATTTTAACTTAATATATGGACACAAAATAGGCTTCAGATGTATTAAACAATTAGGATTTGGATTGGCTTGGTGGCTGGTGCGGTCTATCAAAATTTTGACTTCTAGTTCCAGCAAACGAAGACTCCTCGAGTGCCGATTCGAGGTCATCAAGCATATACAGCAAACGAAGACTTATCGCAAACATGAAGAAGAAGGTGACATGAACTCACACATACTCTTTTCAAAGGGAATATGGGAATTGAAAAATGAATAATACCGAACAAAAGATCGAGGAAGCAAAGCTTAAATTATACCAAGATAATTATATATTCAAAATAGCTTACTACGGACTACATACTAAATTACTAACATAAGTGTTTAGGACTACTGTTGTTTACCATCTGTGGAAATGGAAGGATCGTCCTCGCTTCTTGGCTTTCGAGGGGCAACCTTGGCTGAAGTTGAGCGTTCTGATTGAGAGAATTGAATCAAGATATGCATGAGAAAAGTAAATATCCCCAACCCAACCATAGAGAACACAAGTCCCTTCCATGAAGACAAAAATGTGGACCGCTGGAATAGCCTTATCGTTCCTAAAACCAGCAGGCATCCCCAACTGGTGATTACCTAGACAGCGCATGTAAGGAAAAAGTTCAAAGATCATGAAAAATGTTGCTGCATATTCAATCCCTTGGGAATGCTAGGGACATTTACCACAAGAGATTTCAAAGGCCGGCCAATACTTTGCTGAGGTTGGTCAGTGAAAGTGTCATCTGCTATATGTTTGTCCAACAACTTATCCTGGTCATGACAGCGACGATCATGAAAAGAAAATCTTAAAACTTTGTAACTACAAGGTCAAGTTCACGTGGAGGAAGTGGCACTCACATGACAGAACCAGGTTATGTACAAACTCGAGTACATAACTAGATATATTTGGCCAAGCAAGGGGGAAGTGCAACACAGCTCAAGTGAATCTAAATAACAAAAGATGTACCTTGGCCACAAAAATGTCTTTACACCACTGAGCAATGGCTTCATCATTTTCTGGCAAATCTTTCATTAGATGCCTCTTAAGGTGTACATGCACCTGCATGAGTAACAAAATAATTAAGGCGACATGGAGTAGGAAAAAGTCTATTCGAGTTGAAACTTGAATGAAGTATAAATTTACTAATTTTTGGATAATGATTTTTACACTCCATTTCTTGATTATGACACCTTACTATGTTGTTATTTTTTGTTCATCTAAATATTAAAAGTGAGCACCATTAGTACTCAATGGAGTGCAAGAATCATTGGTCTAATTTTTTTTTTGCAAAAAAAACATCAGACATTTTCCACTATGCGACAGTGTAATGAGGTGTATATGTACGTGGTGGCATAGCTACATCTATCTTGAAGGAATTCTGAATGGGTAGTCATTTACAATGCAATACTGAATACCCAAAACGAAAACTCTAGAAAATAAAAATACCAATCAGTCACTCATTTTAGATATAGATGGCACGACAATGAGCTTTATTGGGCTTACCACAGAAGATTGCCCTTTAAAGAGGTTTAACATTGTTGGTTGAGGCGAAGTTTTAGGGATTGAAAGTGTTACATCATAAATAGCTGGAACAAAAGAGCGCATGTGGCTCACAGCTGTAACGAAACCCTGAAAGAAAATATATCACAAATGTAGTGAACAAACTACAATAAATAATTACTCCCTTTATCCCCATTTTAAATGGAAGATTTCTTTAACAAATAGTCAGCCGACTATTGAAGCAATAATACTGTTAGGGTTTGAGTTTTAATGCTACTACAAGTAATATGTAAAAGTAACATAGAAACAATAAGAAATAAAAAATAAATTATCTTTCTCATGGATGTAATTAGAACTTAACCTTAGTAAAAAAGAAAAAGAACTTAACCTTAGTACGAGGTATCAAAACATTTTTTGGAACATGCAGTCCTGTTGAAGTTGCATATTCCTGAGCAGCCAATAGCTTTGTCTGAGTAAAGCGGGTTCCCTCAACAAAAAGAGCTAGCCAGAAGGGTTGAGGAAAGTCCTTAAGCCGTTGAAGACCCAACTACATACAAAATTCTCAGTGCATGATAAGTTTAAGAGCTAAACAGATTGAATCACTGTGTAAATGCTTGCTTTTAGAGTTGCATATATCAGAAGGGTCCAGCACAAGTCGTGTCTACCTTTAATGTGTTTTCGTCCTTCGCCCAGCTTCTTTCTAGAAATAGATACTCCGAAAACCACATAGACCAACCAATGACCTGCATATTGGCAACATTATCCTAGTATTTAGAACACAATCATCCGGTATTCAAAGTACCACTATACCAAATCTAATCATTGGGTCACATCGTTAGGGAAATAACATAAGCTATTCAATAAGCAAAAAACACAATTAATTTTAGTAAATTATTTCGCGAAGTATGTTCTTGGTCGGAGGTGCAAGGTCCAATTGTGAATTGAAGGGAACTCCTAAATCGTCTGACCTCGCCCTAAGAAAGTGAGGACAACTGGCTTAGAAAGAGTTAGGTAAATGGAAAAACAGTAGTTCCACCCAGCAACCAACTTGTGGTCTTATATTTCTTTCGGGAAAACACAACAGCCTCATGTGCATATTGTAAGACAATCATATTATTTTAAGTATAAGTACTTATTGATTGGAAGTTTGGAACTATTCTCTCACAATAAGGTCACTTCATTCAAATGTGAAGGATGTCTTTCAATTATATTACTGGTGGGTTTTATGTAAAAAGGACTTACAGGAAGGAATGTTGATGATTTCTTCATCACAGCTAAACAACTACCAAGGCATCCAGATCTCTGTCATTTAAAGGTCATGCAATCAATAAAGAAGCAAAAGAAATAATAATATCAAACATCAGTCTTCAAGGTTGGGACTTGGGACATCACATATGGCTGTAAACACATGTCCCAACTCCCAACCATATATAAGCACTAGTGCACGACATGCAGAGTTATGGAAATCCTAGAATATATAATTTTCAAACCTGAGCTAAAATCCATCCAACGAGCCAGTCAATATCACTCCTGTGATTCGATATGATCAAAGCGTGCTCTTCACCTGATGAAAGTAAGTCACTTTAAGACTGTAGGACATATTATCCATATACTGACGCACTAATATTCATAAATAAATAGCTCTTACCCATTAAACGGAAGGTTTCAGCATCTGTGAACAATTGAACCTGATTAAGTTGCAGAATCACAGGCAAAGTTTCAGTCAATCCTTAACTAAAAAAGGTCCACTTTCAGCAGAGACTACTGTGGTGGGCAATATTCATGCAAAACTGTAGACAGACAGGTTACACATACAACGCCTGAGAACTAAAATGTCACTTCATTAAAAATTGAATACCAACCAAACAGGATTTAAAATGCTAATGAGCAACGAGTTCCTCATTTATTTTCTTGGTCCCTCATATCAACAACATAGTAGTTCTCTCCATATCCATATAAACGTGGACTACTCCATACAAAGCATGACATCAATATACAATTATGTTCACTATAATATAGTAACAACGAACTTGACCAATTTAAATTGTTAACTAACAGTTTTAAAGATCTCCATTTCTTTCATAAGGCTGTCGTCACATGTCAGGCCTAAACATCATCCTCATCATGATAATCTAAGAAAAGAATAATGTACGATACTAGTAACAATATTACCTTAACACCTGCCCACCAATCAAATATCCAAACAAGCTCCAACCACAGTAGCTCTGCGACCGACCTGTTTATCGTTCTGTATGTGTTCTTTGAGAATGGGCGTACACTAATAAAGCAAATCCCCTGAAAAAAATGTTCCAAAATCAAGAAAACAAACAATGCAAATAAAATTACACTAGAACAGCAAAAAACAAAGCTTTAATCTAGCCCAATCACACATGAAACAATCTAAATCGCTAAGAATTTACGTGTCCCACTCCCACCTAAAACCAATTTTCGCTATAACCATATAAACCACCTCATATAATCTGACATATTAGATGTGGGACGGGTTCTTTGGAACCTAAAACCAATTGTCAATATCAGGTAACCAAACTACCTCCTATGATTTGGCATATAAATTGGTTATCTACAAGTATACAACCAATTGTATGTATCTAAAAACCACATAATACCATATATACTAACCATATAAACTACCTCGTATGATTTGACATATTTAACGTGGGGCGGGTTCTTTTTCAACAAACGCAGAAAAGATTTCTCATTTACTCGAAAATATGGAATCTTAACAAAATGGCACTAACGAAAATAACTCAAATATCTAAACTCAATAACATTGAACCTTATTTTTAATTAAATTCGAAAAAGACACAGAATTAAAAAAATGATTTTGAACCTGAGTGAGATTAACAAATAAACCAGAAACGAAGAAGAGGACGCTGAGTGGGACGACAACAGCTGCGACTGCAATTGCCATAACTCCACAAATTTGATTACCCAAAATCTCAAATTCCTAAAGAAAATCTATTCATATGATATATAAATGATTAAATTTTATCTACATTATAAAACATATTTAATTATGATTTGATGATCAGAAATCGATATGATTTAGAAAATAACATAGTGACAAAATGGGAGTGGTGTGTGATTTGTAGCAAGGCAACAACGTGAGAAGAGAACGAAACATCTGTTTGTATTTCTAACATTCCTTAAATGATACTGTTTTTTATTTGCAAATTCTGAATAAGTATAAAGTATTACAATAAAGGATATAAAAATTATGGCTTTTTTTCATCTAGGCCCCTAAACTAATTAATAAATCTCAAATCAACCCTTGTCACCTTTTTTTTTCCCAAATACGCCCCTGGACCCCAAAAATGGCACCTGAATTTTCATTTTTTCCATTTTTGCTGACTTTTTCAGATTTTTGACTTTTTAAAATCCTTAACCCGAGGGCAAGTTAGTCATATTGAAAATATGAGTTTTTGGAGGGAAATATTCGAGAAAAGTTCAGGTGCCATTCCGAAAAAAAACATTTGAGAGCTTGTTGAAGAAAAAGTTCAGGTGCCAAAATATAATTATTAATAATAACTTAAATTTTTTTTAAAAAAACCCTCCAATAACTTAAATTTTTCAAAAAAAAAACCCCCCCACCCCCCCCCCACACCCCTCCTCCCTCCCTCCCCCCACCTGCGAACCACAGCCCTCCCCCCACCTGCGAACCACAGCCCCCCCCCCCCCACCCCCACCTGCGAACCACAGCCCCCCCCCCCCCACCCCCACCCACACTTGCGAACCAACAGCCCCCCCCACCCCCACCCACACCTGCGAACCAACAGCCCCCCCCACCCCCACCTGCGAACCACCCCCCTCCTCCCTCCCTCCCCCCAGGAGATGAAATGGTCCAATCGAATACACATTTGGGAAAAGCTCATTGAGTAGTTCATTTTCGATGAATTTAGCTTCCAGAGCATCAAATGTGTTGAGTACATTTGCAGAGGCTTTCTTTGATCTTTCCACATTTTCCTTGGTGAAATGGAAAGAAATGTCATCGGGGTCTGTTATTCTCACCATTGTTGGAAAATCCTTCAGCCTAATTGGTTTTTCATTTGGGTTGGAAAAAGATTGGATTTTTGTTATTTTGTTGAAGAAAAAGATTCGATTTTTGTTGGATTTGAGGGAATAAAATGTTGACAAAGTTTGAAAGGTAGAGTAATAGAGTGAAATGATTGAGTTTTCATAGCAAAAGGCCATGGAAGAAGAAGAAAGGTGGGGTGTGTGTGGGGGTGGGGGTAGGGTTAAAGGTTGAAGATGAAGTTTTTAATAGGTTGGGTTAAATATTTAAGATTGGGTTAGTTTATAATTAGGTTGAGTTAGTTTTAGATGTGATTAGACTAATTTGCCCTCTATCTAAAATTTAAAATCAGAGAAATTTTTTTAAAAAAGTTCAAGTGCCATTTTTTGGGTCCAAGGGCCTATTTGGGAAAAAAAGGTGACAAGGACTGATTTGGGATTTATTAATTAGTTCAGGGGCCTAGATGAAAAAAAGCCAAAAATTATTAATATAGATTACTCCCTCCAATCCAAAAAGAGTGTAGTTTTAGAGATTTCACATAAATTAAGAAACATTTAATGCACTCAAAATTTCTATCTCTACCCCTATAAAAGCAATCATTAGTACTCCATTTATCCAATTAAATATGAGGTAATCATTATTTGATTTGAGTCTTTTTATGCAAATAGGGGTATTAAAGGAAAAAGTGGTATATTTTACATTAATTTATGTAAAACTACACTATTTTTGAATATTTTAGAGATATTTAAAATTACACTCTTTTTGGATTGGAGGGAGTAGATGTTAATCAATGAACATTTAGAATTGATATGAAATAAATTGTTTCCAATTAGGTTAGAATTACGACCTCCTCTCTAGAAGTTTGAGTCACATGACTCACTTAATAATACTCCCTCCGCCCCTAAAAGATTGTCACATTTTGATTTTTGTTAGTCAAACATTACAAAATTTGGTCATGAATTCTCATTAAACGATAAGAAATAATATAGTCTTATGAGACCTTGTTAGATTTGTCTCAATATATATTTTTGAAATATTAACTTTTTTTAATTTTTTTTACATGTAGAATAATAGATATTTATATTTTTAAATCGTGTTTTGTTGACTACCAAAAATTAAAATATGACAATTATTTAGGGACGGGGGGAGTATTATTTACTTTTCGCACCGACTAACTAAATTACAAAAAAGACTAAAACGTCATATAAAAAATGGAGAAAGTATAAAAATTCTAATTTGATGTAGTTTCCAAAACATATCATGCAACATATTAAAAGTAATTGATTCTGTAAGAAAAAGTGTGGTGCTCATTGATACTGAATCAACTTTTGTTGTAACATGTTACAATTCAATTCGTTGTCCTTTCAATTTATGAATGTCTATATATACAAGTATTCTTTACCTACGGTTGCATAATCTAAACAAATTATTAAAAACTAAATGTATATAATATTAATTAAATAAATACCAAATTGACTAAATAAATGATGAATATTTAACTACATAAATGCTAAATTGCATAAGATTGTGTCAAATTAGTATCTTGTCAAATTAACAAGTAAATTGAAAATATAAATTTATATCTAATTATATTAGAAAGACAAGTTATTGTAAACAAAAAATTAAAACTAAAATAACAAATAAAAAAGAATGGAGCATGTGTATTAGGGGCTTTAACGGGCTTTAAATCCTTTAATTAGATACTCCGTATAATTTTCTAAATTAAGGATATTTCGAATTATTATTAATTCTACTAGTCTCAATACAGTGACATTTATTGAATTATATTCGAGTTGAATATACCAAATTCAATATATCGACTTCGAACACTAAATCAAATTTTTCAATTGCATTATATTCGAGTCAAATTGTACCAAATTTTAAATACTATTCAAGCTCCATAAAAGGGCATGGAAGGGTTGGTGTAGAAAAGCGGAGGGACGCGTGGAAGTTAATGGTCTCGATCATGGAGGGGTCATCTTTGGGTGTCGTCTTGCTTCATGGAGAGTAGCCGTTGGTGGATATTGTCACCCAACGCCAAGACAGCACAATCCGGGGCCCACAACAGCAACCGTGGACCGCCGTCAACTACACCATTGAGTCATCAACCAGAGATTGGGATTGGCCCAACACGTGGAGACCAACCCATGATACTTGCTCGTTGTGGACCCCACATTTTACTATATTTAGAGGACACCTAATACGTTGTAATGAAGTGTCCCCAAATGCACAGATCAATCAATTATTGCACCTTACTAATTTCATAGTCTCTCCATCTATATTGGTAAACTTCAATTATAAATTCATATCATTAATAAATAATATAGTCATATAAATTTTATTAAATTATTTTTAATATATAATTTAATATTAATTTTGGTTTAATTTATACTTGTGTAAAATGATATATTTATACGTATTCATGATTGTGAAAAGTTAAATATACCTATTATTTAGGATGGAAGAAAATATTTTTTTTGTGATAATTCACTTCATTATATAAAATATAAGTTCACACATATTACAAATAAGTCTGATCAGCTGAAAGAACTCCAACATATAAAATTTTATAAAGACATACAATAATATAAAAACAGTAACTGAAGACGAGAATCTGCAACCTTCAATTACTGAAAATTTTCCTTATTGAAGGATGCAAATTTTTGGTGGATATGAGAAAACAAAACAAAAAATCATAATAATAAGTATGCATTCATACTTAAAATCATCCCGTGTCTCAAAAATGTTAGAATAAAAACATAACATGAACAGAAGAAAAATATAAGGTTCTTTTGATCGAAGTATATTCTTTTGTGCTAGTATCATCATTCCTATACTTCACTCATTGGCTAGTGTTATGTAGCTTGTTTTGTTGGACAAGATTATCCTTAATTTTTTAGAGTTGATTTCTTAATCCTTTTGCTACTTTAGTAAAATGAAGTGACAACTTTCGTTTAATTGGTTTATCTCCTATTTTTGTGGTCAAGAAAATGGTTAGGTTTGTTGAGTTTTTGTGGCTAAGAAGTGAACTCAAAAAGTAAAGGAGACTCGACCTCTATTCCACACATATGATAAAGATGATGATGATTTAATTTGTTTTAGTATATCCATTGGGAGCACAAGACCTCGTCCAATGCTACAATAGTTCAATATATTTATGAGAAATAAAAGGTCAATAGAAAATACTTTATAGAACTATAGAAGAGAACATAAAGAAAGAAAATTGAACTATATATGTTTGACACGATTGGAGAAAGGAGCTTATATATATAACGGCCAAGATAAACCATTGTGTAATCTTCACACTTCCTCACCTAATTCATTCATTTTAATAAGTATTGAATATTGATTAAGAATATAATACAAGCCTTATCACCAAATGATATTTCATTATTAATACCATGATATACCATTTTGACTCAATTACTAAAATATATTAGTATTTTATGTAATAATTGGTCTCAATAACTACTTCAATAAGAACCCGTTGATTAATATAAGTGCATATATTATATATATATAATAGTATATCAATTGTATTTAACTTCATTCTTAAATAAAATCTCATATATGATATTCGAACTAAATTTTTGGAACCGTGCAGACAAATGTCTAGGCCCCGAAACTAAAAAGACTCTCATTATTTTTTTCCTTACATTTTTCGATACAAAGTATGTGCACTCTCATGTGGTGTCAATGACTTAATAACTTATGACGTTTGACTCAAGTTTATAATCAAAAAGTTTTGGGTTCAATAGAATTTATCTCATATTTATTCCAAAGATATCCAAATTAAAAATTTCAGTATTCTTGTATATAATAATACTATTTATATTCATATTATCATTCCTCATGTGTGTGAGATGAGATAAGATGATCGCCTCTACAAACCAAACAAATAATATGGCAAATGATAATGCCATAGTAATTTTCATATCGTTAGAGCAAAACTATGTCTAGTTCTTTTATATCATTTGATTCTATGATTTATAGTTACAATATTGATTGTTAATGAGAGAATACTTTTATTTCTATTTGAATGATGAAAACATGAATAAATTTTATAATTAATAACTGAGATTACGAGCAAAATATAGTTTAATAAGAAGGGCATAAAAAAAATTGAGCATAATTTTATTCTAATGATATAAAAATAACTCTGACATTATCACTACCCAAATAATATACTCATAGGTTTTTTAAAGGGGTTGCCCTTTCAAGATACCAAACAAAAGAGTCATCTATATATGGAGTATTAAACAAGGATAAATAAGGAGAAGAAATGAGTAATATATCTCCACAACAAAAGGGAGCAGTGGACATTGTTGTCATTAATTATAGTAAATGTAATAAGATGGGTCCCAAAATGTCCACCTCTCCAATGAAACCAATGAAAACAAACCCTTATTTAAGCATGCTATATGACTATTGGTAATGGAAAAGACAAAAGCAAGTGTTTAATATTATTTGAAGAAGCCACAACCTCCTCCGTTAAATCCTAGATTGAAGAACTTCACTTGTGTTTGTTACACCTGTGTCTTTCTTTATTAGATTCTATCTAGATGCTCTTTCATGTATGTCAAACATAAAATGCGCATGCATTTATAACCTCATCATCATCATCATATTCATACTATAAATATCTATATCTATATATATAATCACTTATCACTATTCTCTGCAACCTTTCATCAACTCATAATATTTCTCATTATCAAGTAAGTTCTTGCTTTAAAATACTAGCTTCTTCCATGTCTGAAATAATAATATATAGTTTGGAGACATCATAAAATACTCATATGTATGTTGCATGTGTAGAAATAAACCTTTTCTATGGTTCTTGATTTGCCCAGTTGCACTCATAAATTTGTAATCTTTTAATTACTATATGGTTTCTTGATATGGTTAATATCGTCTTCGATCAATCGAGAAACAACATCCTCGTATCTTATCACAAGTTAAGCCTGCATACTATATATCCCGCTAAAGTTGGAGTTTTGATTCTTGAAAAACTTCGAGACCGTTAAAGTAAGAGCCCGACAACTCCTCTGCCCTAAAAGTTGATGTCGAAAATTAGCGCAAAATGTATTTCAGTGGTCAGGGTACCTTGGTTTCCCTGTATATCACTTCAATTTGAGAATCAACCCTAGAGGAAATCGAAACCACACTAAACGAAGAGGCAAGGGAGCCACCACATCACCAAGGCTCTTTACCACTGAGCTATGTTCCGGGCGGAATATTTGATTCTTGTATAGGGGGTGTATGGTTATATATTCTGACGGAGAATCATAAGTTCGAAACTCATTAATTTATGATTAGTTGGGTAGTTCAAAATAGTGTTTGTAACCATGAGGAGTGCCTATTGATTGTCCCTAGTTGCTTGGTTTAGTTTGAACCTCCTGATTCTATCTCACAAGCAAGAGTAGATTAATATGTTTGATCAAATCTAACTTGTAATAAGCTATTTAATTGAACCCAAATATGATGTTCTGTCAAATTATAAAGTAATCACTCAATAGTTTATTCATATTATAACCCTTTATAATTCTCACATGCTTTGTAATTGTAACAAATGATATCTCAATATATTTGGGTGATAGGATTACTTTATAATGTTTCAAACAATTGAATGGACTCTTTATACATAGGACATAATTCATTTTGGTTAACCTAAGTTGGAAAGGAGCTAATATTGTGAGTACTGAGCTCCAAGACCATGTCTGCATCAATCTTAATGAATTGAAGAAATCAGTCTCACATGACACAACTATTTTGGTTAATTTGCAGGACTTAATCGCGACTTTATTAAAGATATTTGTTTAAGAAGGAATTGTTCGTTTCTGCCGCCATGATTTTATCTGTAATGTCTTAATTGATCTTTGTTTAAAGGCCTGATTCTAGGATCTAAATAGACAAGTCTGGAGTCATGCAGCGGAGTTTGGAAGGAAAGCATCGGGTAGAACTAGGTGCTAGTGGTTTCAATCCACTTGTTTCAAGCGGAGTATCAAGTTTGCAGGATGGAGTTCAAGAGAGCAAAGTCCCGACAGATGCACTGGGTGGTGTCGCATTAGGCGTTTCTCTAAACTGGCCTATTGATCATTTTACAACCAATACCCGTGGATTACAATTAAATGATGTTGAATATCAGAGGCAAAAAACACATGGGGATATGAAGACTACTAATATGTTGCCAAGTGCAGGTACTAAAACTATAACAAGGTGAATTGTAAAGCTACATATTTTTCATTGCAGATTGTTTGTTTCAAATCGAAGTTATTCGTTCTCAATTCTTCTAATCCTACAAAGTCATAAGATCCAAACAGAAGCTTCGTTGTAAGATGGAAAACTTGTTTCCTGCATTTAGTTACACAACGATCAGAACGTGTGCTAAATTGATATCTCGTGAGATGTTGAATTAATTCTCCATGATTAGCAGTTCTATAAAACAACTATGTTAGAAACAGTAATAATGATAAGTTTCCAAGAATATGTGCACATATGTTGTGGAGCACTTTTGTCATGTCAGTGAATATAATAACTTAGATGTTTTCCGGGGACAGATGGAAACTGGGGACATCAAGACCGGAATGTTGCAACCTTATCCTTTCCACCAGTGACTGAACATCAAATGATACCAGCTGCTGAAGATCTCAATAACCAGTCAGTGGTTAGCACCTATTTCATTGAACACACAGATGATACAAACAAACACGACGAGCATTGCATTCTTATTAAGTATCCAACCGTCATATATTATGTGCGTGTGGCAGATTGTATAAGATGAACTTTGTTTGATATCTTCATGCCTCTCCCTTTTCTTCCCCAGGCATACATGTCGTATCCTTATGCAGAATTGAGTTCTCAGAGTGTGATCACTGCTCCTGTTCAGCCTTTGGTAAACTGCCTGAGATCCCTTGTTTATAATTATGAAGACACATGCAGTAATTAGTATATACCTCAGGCTCTATGCTTTCCTATTCATATCTTTCGCTTTTAAGACCTTGTATTGGAGAACGATAATGTAATTTGTAACATATAAGAGAAAGACTTGTTCTTTGCAGTAAGTGCCATGTCTTGATTGTTCATCCAGGTTCTTACTAGTAAAGAGAAAACTTAAATCTGTTAGCTCATTGTGGAGTGTACAGCAATAAGACCCGGTTTGTTCCAGAAACTTATAGGTGTCAATTTTTAGCAGTCACTTAATACTGTTGTTTTGTTACACTCACATTTTTATCGACACAGTGATTGGGACTGACCACCGTGATCTATTGCATCATGACAAGTCAAGGGTAAATGATTAGGAAGTCGTATAATCAGAGTGCGCCTTCTGTGACCATTTGTAGGTACACCAAGATTTCCAAGGGCTGCCTCATGCTACTATGGTGATGCCCATAGATGTAGCAGAAGAGCCTGTTTATGTCAATGCAAAACAGTACCACGGGATTCTTAGGCGAAGGCAATTGCGTGCAAAGGCTGAGATGGAGAACAAAGTACCGAAGTCTCGAAAGGTCCACTAGATACTCATTGATACTCTTTTTACATGTCTATATTCTAGATAATTAGTTTACATGCTTCTCTGCTAGTCCTGCTATTCTGCAAATGGGAGTTTCTGATGAAATTGTTTCATCTCTTATAATGATGGTCTCTTCAAATGCTTGTCAGCCTTATCTTCACGAATCACGACACAAGCATGCTATGAGAAGGGCAAGAGGATGTGGTGGTCGTTTCTTGAGTGCAAAGAAGTTTGACGGCTCTGCTGGTAAATCATCTGAAGACGCAGGCGCAAGTTCAGGTGCTGATGCTTCCAACAGTAACTCCAGCTTCCTGGATTCTGAGCACACACCTCCATCCTCCACCCTCTCTTCTGGAAATGCCAATTTCTCTTCAAACTGTCATGGAGCGGAGAATCAATCACGAGAAGCAATGAACAATACTCATACATCCCTTTGGGGCTCTCATCATCAATGGCAATATCAGTAACTTTCCCCAGCAATTTCAGCACCTTCCAAGTATGTTTATTTACTCGTCTATGAATCAGATCAAGCAGAGATATGTTGCTCCTAATCTCTGCTCAGGCAATTCATTCTTGGCTGTGTCTTGGATCGAAATTCCAAAGATGATCGCAAAGTACTCCTCCTATTCGTCGTGGTTCGACATACTAATAGGAGAGGGGGTCTATAAGTCATGAATCTTTCACACCTTTTAACTACGACACTGCATCTTTGTCATGAGAGTCAACTTTAAGATCTATGTTGTGTAATAGATATTTTGCTTGTAATACAATATCATCTGTGAGTTGAGTTATACCTGTCAGGTTGACAAAAATGGTTGCATTCAGAGCTTCAAGCATGTAATATCATGACATGATAAATTGGCATTTCAGTAACGTAACGCTTGATAATTCAAAATATAGCAATTTGAGAAACTTTTAGATTACTACATCAGTATCAAGAATGTAAAATTATTGGTAACAGTCATACATGAGTACTGTTACATATTGGAAAACAACTGATTGATGTAGTCAAGGATTACACAAGTTAAGGGAACAGAGCGCCCGGCCAAGTGGTAATCTGGTGGTTATTGAATGGCATCATCACCTCGTTTCCACGACCAAAGTTCATTTGCTCGCTTGATTCGTTTATCCAGTCAGCAAACCACTGTGGCCTCTGCAACGCATCCATATGCAGCTTCTGCTCCTGCACATTTACATTTGTTTTTGGCATTTCAGAGGTGGATGCTGCTGAATGATGTTGCACCACAGCTTCCTGCTGAGGGGTTCCCTTTTTCAGGATTTCGATTCTCCTGTTAATTTCCTTGAGTTTTTTATCAACCAGCCATCCAAGATCATTCAAATCGGGCATCATTAAGTTTTGCAGCCCTCTCCCTGTCAAGCATTGGTACATTAATTCAGTCATGTCTTTTTCGCGATTTTCCATATGTTGTTTCTTCAACTGTTCGGCTGCTTTGTCAATCCTTTGGCGGATAAAGCCTTCTTGATTGACCATTTTCTTGCTTTGTTCCATCTCTGGCATCCTGATGAATTGTGCAACAACGCGTTGCACGCCTGATGTGTTGGGCCACACATCAGGTTGAGTCTCGTATGGACTGTAAATAATGGCACATGCATCGATACCACAAAGCGTGCTTAACTCCATCACCTTCTTCATTAGACCCTTTCTTCTTTTCTTGAACGTCGCTTTCCTTTGAGAATCATTGTTGATATAGGCAAGTGTTATCTTCTTTCTAGCCATTGACAAATTTGACAAAAAAGACTTGAAGAAATGGAAGGAGGCAACTATAGATGGCTACTATGTGTGGGTTGTAGTTCCATATAAGGCCAATTGCTATATATATTGGAAGAAATTATACCAAAATTAATACTCAAGATTTTAGAAACAGTCACAAATCATTGTTTTAGACACCAATTTATTATGTATATTATGGTCATTATTTGTTGGCCAGTAAGAATTCTTACAGGATATTGAAATATCATCTCAGGATGGAGATTACTTGGTAAATTAATGAATAGCTATCAATTGCATGATACGGTTCTGATATTATACTATTTATCTCATATTTCTCAACTGATGTCGTGCTGCAATTACTTCTTCGATGTTGTTTACAATAGAATCATAAAGGTTAGCGTGTCACTAACGATAGTTTTTTTTTTGGTAAAGTAAAGATTATTGAAGAATAAAGTTTTCGAGTATTTAGGTTAAATAGCACTCATGAAGGCTTAATATTAACTTGGTGCACACTTTTAAAATTCTTAGTAAAATAGCACCAAAAATGAATGAAATGACTAATTTATCCCTTATATGTAATTTTCTTTAGCAAATTTATTAGACTACTTATGCAATTTTAGGTGTTCGTCCAATAGATATAACTCGGGCCTAAACTAATGGATTTGGTAAGATTTGTTCCATCCTTTGAGCAATACATAATACATCACCACCCATTAGTGGTCTCACCAATTTCCTTTTATTTGTCACTTTTGTCTCTCAAGAAGTCAAGATAGTGTTTTTTTTTAATAGGAAAAAGCATATTGGGTGGACAGATAAAAAGAATGTTCCAATCATGCTTCCTTTTATCATATCTATTGACTTGTCTTTATTATGTCAAAAGTATATACTCCTAATTTGTGGATTAAATACCAATCCTAAAGGCTAAAGTGATTCACCTTCAATATCCATACTTTACATATAATTTAAAATTAGATTTGTAATTTTAATGATGACTGTAGTACATTTGAGAGCTCTGCGAAGCTCACCTCTTTTGCTAACTCTTCGGATGTAATCTCCTTTGAATGATTTATCTCTATGCATTATTTATTAAAAAAAAGTAAAATTAGATTTGTTGCATAAAATATATGGTATCTTCAAAGAATGATTCGTGGGATTACTGAGATTGACCATCTAATTGATGCATCACTATATAATCATTTTTAGGAGCTTTCGATGATTGAATTCATTCATGCAAAATTGATCCTATTCAACAATTCGAAAGACATTTTTTCGTGAACAAACCAACCATTATATACAACATAAATGTATTAATAATTTATATCACCTCACATAATTTCAAAACAAATTACACTCTTCAAACCGATTTCACAGACTTGAAAATGCTCAAACTCCACAATACTACATTTTGTTGTTCCAATAAACACTTCATATGAGAATACCTTCCAAAAACTAAAGGTGTATGTCCTCAAATGAGTGGAAGTAGTATTATCCTTAATCTTACTAAATAAGGTGAGAATCCCTCCGACCTTAAGGGTCTCGTCGTTTCCCTGTCTTGATCTATGAGACACGTGAGGAAATAAAACGCGAGATGTGCTTTAGAGGGCAGGGGACTTGGGTTTGACTGTTTACCACTCCAATCCGAGATTTTATCCTTAAAAAACTCGAATCCACACCATACGAAAGAGGCTAAACTATCATCACAATACCGAAGCTTTTCTTACTAATACTACTACTAGTCTACTACTGAAGCACAGAAAGAATTAGAAGAAGGAACGTTTAACTGGAGGTCTTCCAACAGCCCTCATCAAATTGGTTATTTCCATCACTTTTGCAACTTTTGTTCCTCTCTTGGCCTCTGCAGATGCCCTCTTCTCCTCTGCTTTCCGGCGCGCTTTTGCGACGTCGTTTTGCATCTTCTCAAGGGCTCTTGCTCTTTTCTCCTCTAATTTCCTCTACATCAACAAATTTGCCAAGATCAAAACATCTATATGTTACTCAACTTTACAATATAGTAGTGTAAACAAATTTACTAATCCTTTCATTATAAGTACTGCAATCGAGTTAATCAAATAATCTAGTGGAAAATGCTCTGGCTAGTGAGGGTAAGTTCCTGGTTTCAAAACTCGTCTCGTCTCTAGTTATGGAGAAAATATAGAAAGATAGTTGAATCAGGGCATACACAAAATCCAGGTACTATAATCAGTGTTGCCCCACTCTATGTATAGGGTAAACTCCTATCTTTGGAACTCAAAAGTCAAGTAGTCTACTTGCCAATAGATTAATCTGATTCCAATCATTGTATTGACTTTGTTACACATTTAATTATTAGTATCAAGATTAAGTACATATAATCTTCAACTTAATTACTCCATATAGTTAATGATTACCAAATACTCCACGGAAAACATAACGTATTGAGATGAATCCAGAAGATATCAGATCGAATATCAAGATGTCTTCATATTCGATCTAATATCGTCGGGATTTTCATCTCAATAAAACGTAAACTAGAAGTGGTTATAAGAAGCTGAAGATGCAGATTGCAGACAAACCTCAACTTTCTTCATCCAAGAAGTAGCCTTTTGAACCTCTTCATTCTCCAAGCCAGTAATCACAGCATCCTCCCTCTTAAACCGATTATTAATCTTGGCAATCTTCGCGGTTTGCCAAGCACTAATCTTCGACTCCACTTCCTCCTTCTTCACCCTCATAACAGAAACCTCGTTCGATGATGACCCCCCTCCAGTTCTTGCATTTCTTGCATTTCTTGAAGGTGATGGCAGAGGATTATGATCAGCAACTATTGCTAAGGGATTATCATCATACATAATCCCTTCATTTATATCCTCTTCTTCCCCAATCCTACCCAAGTTGTTACTATTACTATTACTATTACTAT
The DNA here is from genome assembly GCA_003412495.2 of Echium plantagineum. NCBI lineage: Eukaryota > Viridiplantae > Streptophyta > Magnoliopsida > Boraginales > Boraginaceae > Echium > Echium plantagineum. Next base: position 5,636,843 of record CM016566.1, on the reverse strand, counting down.
TATTGTTCGTTTCGTTGTTTTCACTTCCATGGTTGGCTATGGTGGAGCCTGCAAGCACTAAAGCATTGAATTCACGGCTCATGGTCGAGAAATTCTCACTCGAAACAGAGCTAGCTATGGATGTAGATGATGGTCTTCTTGATGATGGTCTTGTTTGAGGAGGTGGAGTTAAAGCATGAATTTCTCTTATTGATTGTTCATCATCATCATCATTAACATCAACTTCATTATTTTCTTGATATTGAGTATTATTGTTGTAGTCTGCTAAAACTATGGCTCTTTGATCATTTTGCAACATGATATTGGAAGTAGTTTGGTTTCTTGTTTTTTGTGTTGAAAAGTGGAAGATGATGGAGTGGGTAAGGGACTAAGGGTTAAGAATTGGACAAAAGAAACAAAGGGTTAACGTGATTTTTTTATATTAGCCAATAGCCACATGTACGCGTTTAGGAAAATTCAACATTATTAAGTTTTGATTGATGGCAATGGATGTAGGATAGTAAATACTCCCTCCGTCCCTAAAAGATTGTCACATTTTGACTTTTGGTGGTCAACAAAACTCGATTTAAAACATAAATATCTATTATTTTACATGCGAAAAAGTTATAAAAAATTAATATTTCAAAAATATATATTGAGACAAATCTAACAAGGTCCCACACGACTATATTATTTCTTATCGTTTAATGGGAATTCATGATCAAATTTTGTAATGTTTGACTAAGAAAAGTCAAAATGTGACAATCTTTTAGGGACGGAGGAAGTATATTTAATTATGGGGAAATTTAAAAGTGGTTTGCTTTATTTCATTGGTGAAATTTGTAATGATCGTCATTTTCGATAATTATATTTCAATAATTGTATCATTTTGAGACTAATTTACAATAATGTAATCACCTAGGACTGAAATATAACTTTATATTAATATTACGGATTAATTCGATAATTATCTCTCCTTTAAACATATTTTATGGACCTAGATTGAGAATTGTGGATGGAGAACTAATGTTCTGAAGAATTAAAACATATACTATATGAATTACATTAAAAAAATGTTAAGGGTCAAAATTTAAAAATAATAATTAATGAAATTCAATTAAACAGATTTCGTATTAAATAATTTGAAACATATAAATTTCACGAAAAGAAGAATTTAAAACATATTTATTATATAAATTGGGAAAAAAAATTAAACATGGAGTATTTATTTAATTGACCATATTTATTTTTATAACACGAAGAAACCACTATATGATTTGGTTTTGACTTGGTTTAATTTGGGAATAACATGACTGTCGGCTGCAATATTTTTTACCATTTGGAGGTTGGAGCCCACCAAAAGTAGGTAATAAAAAATTATTAACCCAATCATTTGGAGAAATTTGTCAGTGTAAGAAATTTACCAGTCTGGTCAATGCCTTGGTGGCACAAAACGATGCGCTGTAAGTCAACTGTACACATCTCCTCCATCCTCCGACTTATTTTCTAAAAAACATGATATATTGATATATATGGATGAATTGTTCAAAGAGAGACCTCGTGACTTAAAAGAATCGAAGTTTGAGACACTGAATCAGGGTTGGGGAGCCTGTCGGTAGATTTAAGGTAAAAAAATGAAACAAAAAAACAAACAGGATATATTGTTAGTGTGACGATAAGGAAGAGACTCCCCTCAAACTAATTTATGTCAAGTTACCTACAGTTCATGATCTAGTATCTATATTATATATGATGAGGGAAGGGGAATAAGAAATTTCATTTGAAACATGTTCTTCCACAATTACTTAAATAATATAACCAATTACTCCTACATAATTTAATTCTTTGTTATAGTTCATAGCCCTATTAGAAAACCTAATTCTTTATGATAGTCTCACAATTACTTTCTAACAACAACATATAAATTTAAAAAATAAAAATAATTAATTTATTAATGGGGATTAATTCGAGCCAGATATCATCAAATGCACATTAAAAGACCTTTTGTTCAATAACTATTTTAATTGATATCTTCTATACATGTGGAAAGTTGATATTGATAGTGACCAGAAGGTCTTAGGTTCGAAACTCACCTCACCGCTAATTTATAAAAAAGAAAAGAAAAAGAAAAAGAAAAGAAAAGAGAAAAGTCAAATTGACAATATGAAAATGGGGAAATAAAATTAATGAAGTATATTCACTCAAAACTTTTATTAGAAAATAAAAGTAAAAGTAGTAATGATATTGATACTTTATTAGAAAATAATTGTTGATCCGGTTATACGTGAGGGGAGTGTTGAAACGTATATCTTACATCGAAAAATTATGTCCTTACGAACACTATATAAATTTCTGACGTATTCTTTTATTATCATTTAATTTTAGAATGAACTTTATACTATATTCTCGGTAAGAGAATGGTTATTTGATCTATTTCCTCGATCACAATTTTCTTGTTTTGAAATGAATAACAATAGCAATAATGTTGATATTAAATGTAAGGAGGGAACGGGACATATAATTCACCTCTAAACAATAATCAATTGTTCATAGTCTTTGGTTTCCACAGTATTCTATGTTGAAAACTGTCCAGACATAAATACTTCCCTTGTTGTCACTTGTTGTCAGACTTCAGACTTCAGATTCAGACATTCAGTTTTAACAAACAGGCCCTAAGAAAAAAAGGTCAGCGAACAAATGATCTTTGACCATTATACCCTCTATAACTACCAACTGATCTTCACCCTCAGCTCTACATACCCGTTTCAGCCTTTTCTTAATTACCCCATTTCGATATTTTTTCGAGTTTTGCTTAATTGTTGTGATCTGAAGTTCCCAAGTTTCCTTAATTTACAGAATACCATCTTTTTCATTTATCAATTTGATTGAATTTCCAAATATTGTGTGAGATTTGAGTGTAAGATTCATATATAGTTCGAATATACAAGGTTTTAGTTGATAAATATTGAATATTTGAGCTTTTGAATTGATAAAGATTGAATATTCGAGCTTTTGAGTTGATAAAGGTTGGATCTTTCAGCTTTTTAGTTGATAGAGATTGAATATTTGAGATTTTGAGTTGATAAAAGTTGAATCCTTAAGATTATGAGTTGATAGAAAATTGGATAAAACGAAATTTAGTGAAAAAGTTCCATTTTTCTAGTTATTGATCATGGGTAATTGTTGTGCAGTTCCACAGACCTCCTCTGAAAATAAGCAAAAGAAAAAGAATAAGCCAAACCCATTTTCTGTAGATTATGCTGGTAATAATCAAAATCGTAAATTAAAATTCCATGTATTAGATAATCCAACTGGGCATAAAATTGAGGAGAGATATGAGCTAGGTAGGGAGCTTGGTAGAGGTGAATTTGGAGTTACTTATTTGTGTACTGATAAGAATTCAGGGGAGACTTTTGCTTGTAAGTCGATATCGAAGAAAAAGTTAAGGACTAGGGTAGATATTGAGGATGTAAGGAGGGAAGTTGAGATCATGAAGCATTTGCCTAAGCATCCAAATATTGTTAGTTTGAAGGATACCTATGAGGATAATCATGGTGTTCACATAGTTATGGAGTTGTGTGAAGGTGGTGAATTGTTTGATAGGATTGTTGCTAGGGGACATTACACTGAGAGGGCTGCTGCAGCCGTTACTCGCACAATTGTTGAAGTTATTCAGGTGAATTTCACCTTTTTTACCCTTGTTTTGTTATATGTGTTGGAGACTTCGTATTGATATAGTCGCCCGAACCTAGTGGGTTAGGCTTGGTGTGGTTTGTTATGCTGTTGGTTTAGTTTTCTTGCTTGTGTACTTTATCCGTTATCATCAGAGGCGGAATATAGACTTTTTGTTATGTTTGGGTGGTGAAAGAATTCATACATAAAAACCAAGAAAAATTATAAGTAGTTGGGGGCGGGGGCGGGGTGGGGGGAGGGGGCGAAGCAAATAATATTCAGAAAATTGTAGCTAAAATATACCCTTGAAGTGTCGAAACTGGCTGTAGTGTGTAGACTGTAATTTCTATTTTCCCTTTCACTTATCAGTTGCCACTAAGCTACATGGAAAATCTAACTACAGTTTTCTTCTTGAACCCCTGTTGTTAAATTGTTAATGACAATTCCAAAGATTATCGAAAGTATCTAAATTTTTTTTAAGAAAATACAATTAGATGATCCAACATGATCCATTATTTAAATAAAAATAATCTAACTGAAAATATTAAATACTTTCAGTGATCTTTTGTGTCATTAACTTCCAACAATCTACAATATAAGAATTACACAACAATTGTGGGATGTTAGATCTCATTGCGGGTGAAGAACTTCTTCTCCCTCCCCTTCTTCAAACTCCGATTCGTATTTTTGATATAGAAATCTCACAGAACGTCATTGATAAAGGCTGGAGTTATTATTCCAAATTGTTGAACAAAAAAGTGGTAGAGAAACAAGCCACCACGACAGACAACCTTCGTGGCCCCAACGCCACTAAATTCGACGTGTCAAACACATGCAGTCATACCAAATAATGGATCATGACAAGTCAAGGGTAAATGTGTTGGAGACTTCGTATTGATATAGTCGCCCGAACCTAGTGGGTTAGGCTTGGTGTGGTTTGTTATGCTGTTGGTTTAGTTTTCTTGCTTGTGTACTTTATCCGTTATCATCAGAGGCGGAATATAGACTTTTTGTTATGTTTGGGTGGTGAAAGAATTCATACATAAAAACCAAGAAAAATTATAAGTAGTTGGGGGCGGGGGCGGGGTGGGGGGAGGGGGCGAAGCAAATAATATTCAGAAAATTGTAGCTAAAATATACCCTTGAAGTGTCGAAACTGGCTGTAGTGTGTAGACTGTAATTTCTATTTTCCCTTTCACTTATCAGTTGCCACTAAGCTACATGGAAAATCTAACTACAGTTTTCTTCTTGAACCCCTGTTGTTAAATTGTTATTTTTATTTGTTACTAGATTGTTTGTCACTCCATGCTTCATTTGATCATTCTACTATTGCTATTCCTTGTGACAGAATACAAATTTGAGTTCATTGGGTTGTATGTAGTTTGCTGAAATGATTGTTTGAAGTAATGCACATTGTCCATTTGTATCGACAGATATGCCATAAGCATGGGGTCATGCATCGGGACCTCAAACCTGAAAACTTTCTATTTGCAAATAATAAGGAAACAGCAGCTCTGAAGACAATTGATTTTGGGCTTTCAATGTTTTTCAAACCTGGTATAATCCTCCTCTTGATATGGATGATTATTATTCAATATTATTGTTCCTAGTAAGGTTAATTATTGTTATGTTCTGATTGACTAATCTTCTTCTTGTAAATCCACAGGTGAAAGATTTGACGAGATTGTTGGAAGCCCTTATTATATGGCACCTGAGGTATTGAGAAGAAACTATGGGCAAGAGATCGATGTTTGGAGTGCTGGTGTTATTCTCTACATCTTACTCTGTGGTGTCCCTCCATTTTGGGCAGGTCGGTACCTTTTTATAATTATATAATTTTCCACTTGAAATCTTGAATATGAATCATGTAAAGTTCATGTAGAGAGGTCAAATATAAGAAATGGAAAGAAAAGGATGTAAACATAGAAGACCTGTCTTATTTGCTTTGCTACATCACCTTCAAGCTTCTACATATTGTATTGCTATTTATGGAAATGCTTTTATCAGGGCACAACTAGAAGGCTTGAAATGATTCTGAATATTATAGGGAATGATCGTTTCTAATGTATAAACTAACATTCATTAATTATTCTAATTAACCACTGTCTACAGCAAGGTGGCATCGAATTTACCTAAATTTTATCATCTTTACCTACCAGCAGAAGTATATAAAACTTCCGTTTCTGTATTTTAATTGATAGTTGTTCTTTTCTTTGCAGAAACTGAACAAGGGGTTGCCCAATCAATTATTCGGTCTGTGGTTGATTACAGACGGGATCCTTGGCCTAAGGTCTCCGATAGTGCAAAAGATCTTGTCAAGCGGATGCTAAATCCTGATCCTAAGAAGCGCCTTACTGCTCAAGAAGTGATAGGTAAGACAGAAAGTTCTATCTTTGTTTTATGAATGTCTATTTCCATTATTAGTCTTCTTATTAAAGAAAACATAAAATTTAATTTTCTTCAAAAACCTGCAGATCATCCTTGGTTACAGAATGCTAAAAAAGCTCCTAATGTCTCCCTTGGAGAAACAGTTAAGGCAAGGCTTAAACAATTTACTGTCATGAACAAGCTAAAGAAACGAGCTCTAAAGGTATAATCCAAATATTCAATTTATATTTCCCCCCTTCATTTCCTTTTTTCCTTCACGTGACTGATTTTTCTAGATTCTAGCTATATGGGATGTATTATGTTGCTAAAATGCTTTTGAATTAGGTAATTGCTGAACACTTATCTGCGGAAGAAGCAGCTGGCATGAGAGAGGGATTTGAACTGATGGACACCGGAAAAAGAGGCAAAATTGATTTGAATGAGTTGAAAGCTGGATTACACAAGCTTGGCCATCAGATACCTGATACTGATGTTAAGATTCTCATGGAAGCTGTAAGTTCGACACCAGACATTCTTCACAGCTGTGGTGTAATTTAGATTATGTTATTTGAAGTTGTCTTTAGTTATGGAATTTAGAAAGATATTTTAGAAACTATGAAATCACCTCCTTACCCCCCCCCCCCCCCCCCTCCCCCTCCTCCCAGTTTTGTGGAGGCACGTAGGTTTGTCTCACGTCACATAAAGCACATTGGCCAAGATGGCCTTGGTGCTTCATTTACCTAAATTGGTAGCTCTATGCAGTTAGTACTTCAAGACAACTTGTAGTTCGCAAGACTTATTTGTTGTTGCTTTACTCAAGAAAATGATCACTCTTTTGTTCTCTTAACAGGGTGATGTGGATAAGGACGGATATTTGGACTACGGGGAATTTGTTGCGATTTCTGTTCACCTGAGGAAAATGGGCAATGATGAACACTTGCGAAAAGCTTTTGATTTCTTCGACAAAGACAAAAATGGGTACTTAGAGATAGAAGAGCTGAGGGATGCCTTGGCTGATGAGATTGATGAGAACAGCGAAGAAGTAATCAATGCAATTATTCATGACGTAGATACAGACAAGGTCAGTGTTTCCTATTGGTTTCAGACCATGGGCTTTAAGAGAAACTTTTTCTCCTTTTTCCAGTTATGTTTATATTGTTTAACTTGTATCTACTTGCATAATATCTGGCGCCTCTGTGTAATCCAGGATGGACGCATTAGTTACGATGAATTTGCTGCAATGATGAAGGCAGGCACGGACTGGAGAAAAGCATCACGACAATATTCACGAGAACGATACAATAATCTCAGTTTAAGATTGATGGAGGAGGGATCATTACAACTAAATGATGAAGGTAGATAGCATACTCGGGAGTGAAAACATTCAGAATCGTCATTCTTTCTCTTGCTTGTGTGTCGTGTTCTTTTCTGTAAGTAAAAAAAGAATTCCATTCTTAATAGGGTATGGATTCGCCCGTGTTAATATTTGTCTTAGGTGCAACTACTCTGGTTCGTTTGTTCCGAGGATCGTAGATATTCTGAATGCCTATACGAAGAGTTAGCAAAGTTATAAGAATGTATTATTACAATACATATGTGTATAAGATATTGCGAACATGTATTTATTTTCACCTATTTTATTGTGAAGGTACATGTAATATATATATACTCTTTATTGGTGATTGCTGTAGATTAATCTAAGCATTCAAAGTAAAATGATGACCAATTTAATCTTTATATCAGGTTGCAACATTTATTGTTTCTGGATAGGAATATAATATATGATGATGTTCTAGTCAAAAGTTGTACAGTTAATAGGGCCTACTTGTATAGTACTTTTGGACTTTTGGTCGTGGACAATATCAAACGGCTTCTCTTCAAATTCCCTCTACAAATACCAAATATGCCCAAAATTAAGGGGAAAACTTGTTTATTTTGCTAGTCAGATCACTAAACAGCTGATTAGCATCTCTCTTTGATGCAAAGAGAGTCATTTTTAACTCTTTAGTACAGTAAAAGCTATTTTCAAAGAACACGACCCGTGGAAGTAATCATCGACCGAGCACTCTACGCGTTCAACGTTTGGACGTGTACAAGAGGGGTCGCGGAAATAGGCAACCCCTTAAAAAGGTACATATAATTGTATTAGCTAAAAATGTGCACAATCTGTGTATGCAAATTTGTTCAGATGATTTATAGCGAGTTTTAGTATAATCGATAGTGTGTTTGTTGGCACTTGGCATTGCTGCTATCTCCTAAATGATCTGTTGAACTGATTATATATTCTTCATCCAATTGCAGATAATAATCTTGACTTCCTACCAGAAATGTGAACTTCATAGCAAAACAAATACATACCCATATAATCACAAGTCACAACTATAGCATCTAACAAATTGAATCTTGATGCAATACAGTACAAAAAAACCTGCAATAAATTGTTAGTGCCAAATCTCATTTCTTTTCCACTTCAGCTGCTGCTGGCTTTGGTTCTTCCTTTGGTGGTGGTGGCGGCGGTTGAGTGGTAGGAACTCCAGCATCAATGCAGCTCCTGCACTTTCTTTCAACCCATCCTTCAATATCATGTTCCCCTGATCCTCCAAAATGACGTCCGCCGCAAAGGCGAGCAATGATACCTGCAATGACTCCAAGGATTGTAATCACTGCTAACACCACCACTAGTGTCTCTATTGAGGAGTTCGTTGAGCGGCTTTGGACCGGTGCCACGGGTGGTGATTGTACTAGTGGTGGCAGCTCATTCTCCCCATTTTGATACACCATTTCTCAAAGGGTCACTTGTGAGTCTTGAACTTGGCTTCTTAGCTTCAAGATAAGTGAAGTAAAAGTTGTTCAGGTTGAAACAGAGAGAACAGAGTAAATGGAATAACTTATATGCAAGAATGGCTTTGAATATCTAACATGAAATTATTAAAAATGACTTAGGCTATGTTTGGTGGACTTGGAAAGATGTACTTGAAGAATGAAGAAAAGGAAAAAGAAAAACTCATCTTCTGTGATGAACCAAACATGGCCTCAAAATGGTGAAGAAAATGACTTAGAAATTGGATTCCATTGTTTTAGCAACCTTTTATAACTTTTGGACAATCCTAGTGATGTTGTATAAAACTATAAATAATATCATCCATCATTTGTTTACTTTTTTGTTTTCATTTTGAGGGTCCTAATATTGTAATGTGTGTGGTCTTTTGAGGTGAAAAGATAATTGAAGAAAAGCCAAACGGGTCTTGATTTTTCATAAATCCTAGACAAAGTTACAAAGATTCGGGTAAAGGGTGTCAGGGGATTGTTTTTATATTGATGTTGCTATGTGTAATAAAAAAATGAAGCAATTAATTTGTCATGTTAAATATAATGTCACATGTTGCATTTACTATTTCCCACAACTATATAAAAGGACCCATGGCACAGTTGTATTTTCTTGAAATATACACATATATTACATTTTGAAACTCATTTGTGTATTTTGTAGGACTATGTATACACTATAACAAAGAGTGGGAAGTGTTATTGCATTAAATGAGGTTAGATATATGAATATGACGTTTTCATCAATATATCATGTGTTAAGTTATCCCTTCTATTGAATCATATGTCTACTATCATCATTCAAATCCTACCGTTTTAGATCATAGTCCATAGAACCTAAATATTTGAATCCATATTTTTCATAATTTTCTACACACCTATCATCATTTACACCATAACACATTTTTAAACAATTATTCAAGTTTTAATTGATTTAAGTAATGATTAAGTACATGCCTACATGGTCTACGTATTTTTTTTTTTTGAAGAAGTTTCTTGTTCGTTTGTGAAGTGTGGTTTTGTATATAGTATTGGCTCTTGGATTGGTGAGAAGGAGAAGTAAAACGTACAGCAAGTTATTGTTGGTAACCAACTTAATTATTCAGGTTGTGGGTCGTTTGACCATTCAAACAAGTTCTTATGTATCATGCATGTCCTCACTCTGCTGCTTACTGACCACCTGATTTCATTGTAACCATATTTAGGTGGAACCTATTTCCACTCTCCATATTTTCAAGATTTGAATTAATATTATCTTCACCGAACGTATGGAATGTGAATAGATTATAACTGGAACGTGTATGTGTTTCATATGTTTGTTTATTTTGTATTTCAAACGAACACATGAAACTCTTGTTACAAATGTCTATTTAATGTATGCATGAAAAAACTTATTATAAATGCATATCCATTGTGTGCATCATACGTTGGCTATGCATTACGTATTGAACTAGTCATATACAAAGCCGAACGCATAAACGAGTCATCATTCGGAATACTAAATCAACACATGCTTCATGTATCCGGTAAAGGTAGTGTGGGTCGAGTACTTGATTCTTTGAGCAAATTAACATATATATTTGTTTTAAGTGGAGTTTAAATAATATTTTTAGGGATCAAAACTTTTTCGATACCAAAAGCAAGTTCACTACTCGAAAAAGTTTGGGTCGGACTGAGTACAACGGGATTCAATCCGGTTCTACTTGTTCAAAGCCCTAATGCTTATGCGGGTATGTTTGTAAGTTTTTGGGCTAGATTAATAAACCTAAGCCCAAATACGAAGGCCCGGACAACACATCCGATTAAACCGTTCATACATAATATTCATCACTTCAAAAGCCATTCACAAAATCTGTATATCCTCATCAGAAGATTACACACATTTTAATCTCTGCATTTTTCATTTATGTAAGCCCTCTTTCATTCAATCTATGATTTCGATTTGAATACTTTCGTCTTTCATTCGTTTTATTTATTTATGTGAATATATGCGATTAATTTGATTTTATGATCCGATTTTTATTAGGCGATGTTGACTTTTTCGGATCTCAATAGATGTGGATTATGTGTTAACGTGTGTTTGATTTTTGTTGTTGAGATTATAGATTGTTTCTAATATGTTCGGTTATTTAACGTAAATCGGAGACTATATCCAATAACCTAGAGTTTTATGAGGGCTTGTTGAAGGATTAAGATTGTAGGCGTCAAGACGTGTATTCATATAGCCGATTCCACCTGGTGGTATAAGCCTAGGTTAGGTGTTTGGTTATTTAACAGTGTCACACGAAGTGTAACAGATGATTAGAAATCATGGTAAAGTTAGCTTGACAAAGTTTGTTTTTAGATAGTGAATGTGTGAAATTTGGCTGTTAAATTCGTTGTTTCCTCTCAAAAGTCATACTTGCCTTCAGATTGCGATAAGTAAATGTATGTGAAATGCATACCACGTTATTGTTTGTTTCTCGAAGCATGAATTTGATTTCAGATTATCAGTTGAAGTTGGGTTGTATAATATCTTGCATCTTTTTTTTCTTTCTCAATTGTAAATATCCAGCCCGAGATTTCACTTTGTTAAAGTTTTGGATGTTATAGCAGTATCTTAGCTTGATGCATTGAGAACCCATGATCTCTAGGAAGAATAGGGTTGAATATGGTCCGAGACTTTGAGTTAAACATTAAGAACCTTTTTAGACAGTAGTACAGTTTAGATAGGTCAGTGTTCCTCACTTCCTCTATACACTAGTCTGTTATGAGGACAGGCGGATTGCTAATGTCATGAGATCTGAAATTAATGATTACAAGAATTCTAAGTGAAAAAGTAGATGGCTTTGTAGAATATATATGATGTAATAGATGTGGATTGTTATCTCTGCATCATAACTTGTCTGTGATATGATCTCAAAATATTGCTTAAATGCTCCATCATGTTCATTGCAATTACTTGTGATATGATGTCAAAATATTGCTTAAATGCTCCATCATGTTCATTGCAATTACTTGTTGTCTCTTAATATAGGCTGTGTTAATATTTTTCAGTTGCCCAAGATTCAGTATGACAGCGGGAAAGATTATTGGTGCAATTGCAGGAACTTTTGGTATTGCTTATGTATGTGATTACATAATCTCCGACTACAAGATTTTTGGGGGTAAGGTCCTTCTGCTGGTAGAATGTGTTTTTCTTAGTTTGATATCATATTTTTGACATGGTGCTGTTACAAACCAGGCACAATTCCCTCAACTGTTTCAAACAAAGAGTGGGCCCAAGAGACTGACAAGAAGTTTCAAGCATGGCCTCGTACGGCTGGTCCCCCGGTGGTCATGAACCCCATCAGCCGCCAAAACTTTATTGTCAAATCCCGTTCCTCTGACTGAAGATTGTACTTCAGCCTACATAAGCATCTCTATTGTTTTTCTCTATAGACCCGAACAATTCTTCCTTGCAGGAAATTGGTATTATTGAGATCATATCTGCAAAACTTTGAATTGATCTCATCCATTGAATTGCATAACTACAGTTAATCGTTATGTGCGAACTTGATGTTAATAAGTATTTCTGCTATTGGTTTGTTGAAACAGTAGCTTGTATTGCACCTGCTCTCAAGAGCTAATTCTTATTGATTGCTAATCCTATCTGCAGACTTATATATATATATATATATATATATATATATATATATATATATATTCTTATGATTCCATAGATATATACATATATATGTACTACTTAGGTTCCATACTATTTCCATTACTTGACAGCAACAAATACAGTGAAACATATTGTTTTCGTTAGCTTGTTGCATTTTGTAACTTAATTTGCAAGGATCTGTATGGTGTACATTTCCTGTACATTTCCAAGGATAAAACTTGTAAAAAATGCTGAAAAGCTTTATTCGAGTCATCTTGTGACGATTGAGATTCGTGGCGAATGAGACTGATAAAACAAGATCATCAGATGGAAATAAACTCTGCGTTTATCCTCAACTATGCATTGTACTTCAAAGATCACATATTGGCATTTCACAAATATCAAAGGCTGCATGTATACAGGAGTTCATCTAAATGTCCAGGGATGATGGCATCGCCAATTTCTGGGCTCCAAATCTTGATCATGGATGAATGTGGCACAAGGATTAGTGCCCATTAGTCTGTACAATTTCTTGAAGCATTTCGATAACACTCTTCATTCGAGGTCTTTTAGCTGGCGTGCTATCAGTGCACATCAATGCAACCTTCAGAGCTGCGAGCATTTCTTTCCTCCAAGAAAACGAAACTGTGCTTAACCGAGGGTCAAGAATCTGCTCGGGAGTCTCCCCTCTGGAGAACGCACCATGAACCCACTTCACTAAGTCTATACCTTCCGCAAAAGATTCATCAACTGGTAATCTTGTTGTAAGTATCTCAAGCAAAACAACTCCATAGCTATAGACATTTCCTGGTGCTGTTACTTGCATGGTGTATGCATATTCTGCACAACATATTAAGCCATCAGATATGAGCATGGTTGTGTTATATGATTATATATACAGTGATATTCAGTTGTCATAGAATTGTACCTGGGGGAATGTATCCGAAGGACCCAGCTACTGCACTAATACTAGCGGTTCCTCTAGACGAGTCTAAAAGCTTTGATATTTCGACTTCTCCAACTAAAGGCCTCAAATTGGGGTCCAGAAGTATATTTCCTGAAGAAATGTCTAGGTGAACAATGGCCACATGATGGAGAAAAGCTAAGCCCTCTGCTACTCCAATGGCGATGGAAAGTCGCGTTGGCCAATCAGGCTTGTACTCAAGGTTTTTTGAAGACTCGTGAAGGAGACTAGCCAATGTTCCATTAGGGAAGTACTGGTGCAATAGAAGAGCTACTTCTTCATAGATGACAAACCCAATTGGTCTCATCAAATTATCATGGCTTAGTTTACTTAGTTTTTCAAGTTCTCTGATCATCTTGTGCTGATGATGAATTAGAGTTCTATCCATGGATTTTAACTTCTTAACAGATAAAATCATACCAGAAGGCATTTCTGCTCGGTAGACCGTGCTAAATGTGGCGGTTCTGAGTTTATTGGAGTCCTTCATTGTTGCTTCAACAACTGCCTCAAAATCGATAGCTTGCCTAAGATTTTCAGTGAAGACACTGCCAGCTATTATCTCTGGCTTTTCAAAAATTTCTTCCTCAATAGTTGCGGCAGCCTTTGCAGTTTTTTCCTGTCGCTCCCTCATCATAAACAAGCAGACAACTATAGTTACAGATACAAACACCAACAAGCCAGAACCAATGACAGCTAATGTGATCCGGTAAGAAACCCTGTGATGGTAATTTCCATGGCTATTACCATTCAAACTATCACATGATGAAGTCAACGGTGCACCACATATCCCTTTGTTTCCTGAAAAGCTCGACTTTGAGCTTTTCTGGAATGGAACAAAAACTGGTATCGGGCCAGTGAACTGGTTGTTTGAAAAATTAACTTCAATCAAGCTTGCCATTCCTTTCAGTGCGTTCGGGATATTTCCACTGAGCTGATTGTTGGATAGGTCCAAAGAAACAAGTTTGTCAAGTCTTCCCAGCTCAAGAGGCACTGGTCCATGCAGATGATTATAGCTCAAATTAAGCACAATCTGCAAATTCTTTATGCGGCCAATTTCAGGAGGAATGGTTCCAGTTAAGTAGTTACCGCCCATCTCTAACTGAAGAAGCTTGTTGCAATTCCCAATTTCACGAGGTATCTCCCCTCGCATTGAATTTTCACTCAATTGCAGGTATTGGAGTCTAGTTGTATTGCAAATATCAATATGTATAGAGCCATTAAGTCTGTTGTTGCTTAGATCCAGCTTATTAAGATTCTTACATTTCAAAACTGATGTAGGAATCTCCCCAAACAGATTGTTTCCGGATACAATCAACTCCTGCAGATTGTCTAGTTGGCCAAGCTCTGAAGGAATAGTTCCAGCAAATCCATTTGAAGCCAAATTAAGGAGAGTGAGGTTAGAGCACTTAGCAAAATCTGCTACAATCTCCCCCGAGAGATTGTTATTGTCAGCTTCGAAGTATGTAAGGCTGCTAATATCTCCAATTTCCTTCGGAATGCTTCCTACCAATTCATTGTTCCCAATTCTTATGCTAGACAGGCTTTTGCAACCACCAATCGATTTGGGAATCGTTCCTGTTAGCTTATTCTGTGTCAAGACCAATGCCTCTAGTTTCTTATTGGCGAAAATGCTCTCAGGAATGAACCCCTCAAGCTGGTTGGAGTGAAGGTTCAACAATTGAAGCTCTGAAACTGTACCAAACTCATCTGGAATTTCACCACTTAATTGATTTTCATAAGCAGTGAAAACTCTTAAAAATGTCAAATTTCCAATCGACAATGGGATAGAACCATTCAAGTAATTAGAATACAATTGAACATCCTCCAACTTTCTCAATTCACTTAACTCATCAGGTATACCACCAGTAAGCAAGTTATTCGAAAGATTCAAATACTTAAGGTTTCTTAGCTTGCCTATTTCTTCAGGAACCGAGCTTTCAAACTTGTTAAATGATAAATCAAGAACTTCAAGTTCAGATAAATTCCCAAACACTGGTGGAATTGTACCATGAAACTTGTTATTGGAAAGGTCAAGAATTTTCAATGCTTTGAGCTCTGAAATCAGGCTTGCATTACCTTGAAGCCCATGGCCTGAAAGATCAAGCCTCTCCACCATTGAATTGTTGAAGCTGCAAACGACGCCAGACCAAGAACAATGATTTGAGCTATTGAGGCTCCATCCAGGTATTCCAAGCTCATGTGCTAATGATAGCAGAACAATTTGATCATGAAGAATTTGAGAAGTGACAAATTGGAACCTTGACAACAACACAATAACCAAGAGTGTAACCAAGCTCAAAATTGTCATCTTTTCAGTTAGATTGAATGGAAAAATAGCTGCTTAAGGAAATTCTTCCACAAAACTCAAAAAAACCAATCAAGCATTGAAACTAATAAATAAAAAAGTTGAGATTTTTATGCTATTCTCTTACATAAAAAAGGCACTAAAAGCTTTTTCCTTTTGTACTGATAAGCCCTCAAGATTCTTAGTGAGAAGGTTAAGAGAAAGTGATGGAAACAAAGACTTATCAAAAAAATTCTCAACTTTTGGCATGACCCAACTGAATGTCCTTGGATTGAGAAATTTAGGGAACAAAAAACATAATTTCAGGAAACAAAATTCAATACTACCCTATATGAGCTAGCTGAAGACTAGAACTTGAACAACTCTGTTTTTTTTCTTTTTCTATACGCCAAAGAAAAAGCCCCCACATAACCAAACAAAAGCAACTACACAAAAATAAAAAAATGTTATGTGTCAAAACATAGGGACATGACATTACAAGAAAAGAAAAGGAAAAGCAAGGGGGCCATCTTCTAAACAGAGAATAATACACATCTGCAGAAAACCAAAGTGGTGGAATAAGAGTTTCTTTCTCTTTCTTCCTCAACTATTCTTATTGGAAGGAGAACAAGAACAGCATGGACATCAAAAGAACATCGAATTGATCTAGTGATTTAGAGTTTTCTTAATAAATAGTTTGAGCTTTTGGTTTCGATATTCACCATATAAGAAGTGGGAGTATTTATTTTAGTAATAAAAACTAAAAGAAAACGAGAACTACAACATCAGAGTATGATGTTGTTTTGGAGTAAAACTGTTTTCACAGTACTATTATTACCCTCAAACAAATGAGAGAAAAGTATGAATGTGTATACTATTTTCGGTGTGTAAACTGTTGGGTACAGAAAGTGAAGAACAGAGGGCCACGAGGAATGATCAAAGATGATTTAATCCGCTCAGAAACTAAAGTTAGTATATTTGATGTCCTACATGTTACAGTGAGGATCAGACAATTTGAAGTATTTGTTATTCAATAATTTCGTGCTCTTGATTTTAATAGTCTTTTTATTAGTTTTTTAAATGTTTGTGACAATTTATTTGTGTTCACGTTCTATATAAAAATTTCAATTTCATCCTTCAAACGGGATATTGAACAATATTGAAAATGTCCCACCTTCGATAGTGACTACTTGCCTAACTTATTTTCTTAAAGCAACAATAACTCAATAAATAATTCATTGGGGTGTTATAAATATGAATATTAGATTTTGAATGTAAGATGTACTATGCCATTAATTCACTTTATACTATGAATTTATGATGGTGTTATTAATAAATGTCTTCTTTCTTATGTATGCATGAAATCATATTAAGTTTCAGCCTTATTGACATAAAGCTAACTAAAGAAGTCCATGTCCACCACTACCATCATTGACATGGTTCAGCATCAAATACAGATTTAATCATGAAAAACAACCTATATATACCAAAGGTTATAAACTGTTGAAGATGCATGTGTTGGAATGATTTAGCCACTATCTTCATTACACTTTAAAGGCAATAATATGGTATGGATTAATGGATTATTGTAAAAGTATATGGTTAATTAAGTGGAGCCTAATGATAATGAGAAGATAGAGAGGGTGATGGGAAATGTATTAATGGGCAAAAGAAGTGTTGCATCATATTGACAAGTAGGGCCGATGCATGTTCTTTGTGGTGGTAGGCTCATCTCCGCCTTCCACTGCCTCCCTATAAAGCCAAGACAATGTGCATCTCAAGTCTTATTCACATCTCCCAAGTCACATAGAAATAATCGAATAGTTTAATAAAGGCTTAAATTCCGACAGGCCCCTGAACTTTGCTCATCTGGTCAATTTGGCCCCTGAAGTTTGAAAATAGGTCTACTTGCCCCCTGAACTACCCTAACTGGTCATTTTGGCCATTTTCACCTTAAAATGAAGGGTAAAATAGGCATACAACAATAATAGGCATTACGAGTCATAGACAAAGTAATAAAAAAATTTTAAAAAAATGAAAAGTAAAATAAAATTAATATTAAATTATTAAATAATAATAAACCCCCACCCACCCCACCCTAAAACCGTTCACCATTGATAGAACCTGCACGAGAAGACCACCCTAGCCCCAACCCCGTTCACCATTTTATTTTCTTTTAAAGAGCCCTAATATATTTTTTTTATTAAAAGTGACCCCAAAATATCTATTATATACTAAATTCCTATTTTATCTTTCATGAAAAGTTAAAATTTGTTAATTTGCCCCTAAACAGTTATGAAAATGGCCAAAATGACCTGTTGTGAAAGTTCAGGGGGCAAGTAGACCTATTTTCAAACTTCAGGGGCCAAATTGACCAGATGATCAAAGTTCAGGGGTCTGTCGGAATTTAAGCCTTTAATAAAAAATGCTTCCTAGCAAGCTAAGCTCCTAGGTTCGAAACTCGCCTTATTGATAATTACAAAAAATAAATATTCTTCCTTTGTGCCTGCCTTTTATATTACATCAACATAAATGTTCAACAAATGAACAAAAAAGAGCTAACGAATACTTAATACGGAGTATATAAATTGGCATGGGTCTCGAATTTATCCATTTCCTTGATCTCTCCTAAACTTCGTTACTAACTTACTATGCATATGCATTTGGTATTAGGTAGACAGATTCTAGTAGCTTTAATGTACTTTTTTCATGGTCCTATTTCATAATAATGCATGCATGTCCGTGATGGATGGTAAAAAGCTATGGTGAAAAAGACCATTAGGTGAAAAAGTTCCAATGTGGAACTTTGAATTGGTTGAAATTGAGCACATACACCCTTCAGTAGACATGCATCATGACAATGAATCATGCATTGCCCTAACTGCCAGCAGCATGGATTGTCTGCAGTCCCCACCTCCCTAATCAACTTTCCTGGACTTTGGTATATCATCTTTCCTCTTAGCTTACCTTAATTGTCTTAACTTATTTCTTCTTCATAAAGTAATAACTTTGACATGAAGATCACTATTCGGCTATTCCATCTTTTTTGTAAATAGCAAGTTGATAAAACACAAGTTAAGAAAATAGATGCAATATTTTGATTATCTTATTTAATTTTGCATTTTGTTGTGTGAGAATAAATAATAAGGATAATTCTACAAATGAAACACTTACTAACAATGGATTAATGACTAATGAGTAGAAACTTTTAATCAAAGACAACCAAAAACTTAACCCAAATTTGAAGTTAGTCAATATATTAAGCTGTTGAGAGTAAAATATTGAAAAGAAAATACAACAATGCTAGTAATGTTAAGAGAGTAAAGGAATGTAAACAGACAAACCCAAGTCCTTTGACCTGTCTCTCTGAGGCACATACCATGATTTACCCCTTCGATTATTTCATCGAAGGAAGCGACCCGACCCTTAAGGTGAGGGGTTCATCTTTATTAAGAGTCAAAGGAACATAAACAGTACTAATAATAGTACTATAAGAGTAGTAGTGGCAGAGGAACTTAAACCGTACTATTAATAGATATTGTAAGAGTTGTAAATAGTATAGTAAATAGTCTAAGTTGTAGAAACAGCTTACCTATATGCTATATGATTGGCATACATGCTGCAGAACAAAACTTAAGAGTTAAGACCTTCACTAATCGGGGCTACTGCTTGAGTTCCTTTTTTCCATTTATCTACTGAATCTAGTTAATGCTTTAAGTAATACAGCACAGGGAATTGCCTATTGCCATTGTTCTTCACTTAGAAACCGATCATTAACATAGCGCGAAATATTCTAAATCGATCTTAATCAGTCAATCTGCTAGATTTTCATAATGTTATGAGAAGTTGGGTTATGCAAAGTATAAAGTTTCATCTTCAAGCTAACATAAAAATAAAGAAGTTGGTAGTACACAGTTACTAAAATGTGAAAGACACTTCATACTTAGTACACTTAATTAGCCACAAAGCATCTAATCGACAATACGTATTGCCCAAGATGGTTCACAGATATTGCTGGGCATAAACTACACGGTTACTTTATAAATTTCCAGCCAAAATATACAATGAGAAAACTAATATGATAGTTATATGATATATGTATATATATATATATGTATAGATATCTCCTTTACCTTTGGCAGCTCCTAGTTGATGGAGTTCATTCATCTAGTTGTATAAGTCATACCTGTCATTATTTGCATAAGTTCCCTTCCTTTTTTTTCTGTCTGCAGTTAATTATCTGATATATAACTCATCATGCTATCTGAGAAAACGAATTCTAATGTGAGCAGACTATATATAGCTGAAGTAGAAGTTATCGTAGATACAGGATACTGATGGTAAAATTGAAAATTACATAAAGTGATAAATTGTTTTGTCACGGACATAAATTAGCATGTTCCTGCTTAGGCATGTTTCCAAGTGGTTTGCCATCATAAAGACTTGAAAGGAATGAATACAATTTGTTACCGAGTAAGTGTAGGGATCGACTCTTCCTCCCGCTCCACGTCTTTTTATCTGTCCTCTCTTTAGCAGACTGCATAAATAAGAACCATCAAGAAAATAAGCCTTTCCATGGCAAGCCTAGTCAATTAGTATGTCAGTGACTCAGTGGCTCGGTGCCCATCTACGGTCTCAATACTAAACTTATAGTGAGGTAATCATAAATATTAAAATCTCAATCAAATCATTAGTTTCACACCCAAAGGGAAAAACAATAGCTGCAAATCTGCAATCTATCACATTCCTGTGCACTTACCTTTCTGAACAAAGTACTAACTAAAATAGTGGTTTGCCAAACCTTATAAGATATTAAGACATAGCTTGAGTGGTCAATTTAGGTAAGTGTTGCATGTGTGTTTTCGCCAAATGGAAACTACATAAACCTCTATTACTAAAACGAGTAGATTGTGCCACCAAAGCACATAGGAAGTTATATAAAAGTTAAGTGCAAACAGAGAAAAGAAAAGGGCAAAGTTATTTACATTCTTAAGGCCTTGCTTGTGTCGGGGCTATTGCCAAGAATATCCCGAATCCTCACTTCAGAAGCAGGGCCAGAAGTAGCCAACACCTTTAGAATACCTTCAGCTCTGCGCCTAATGTGACCCGAGCCAATCCTGTTGCGTGTATCTCCTTTAGAAACTTTATCTAGCTTCCTCTTAGGCGAACTCGCTGCCTTTTCCAAGCCTACATTACTCTGTTCACTGAACTCAGCCAAGAAGCTGTTTGTCAGGCATGACACAGCAGAAGTGGAGCCTGAACCGGAAGGTGATACTGGCTTCTCAGCTCGCTTGTAGGAGCTAATAGCTTCTGATTTACTATATATCCAACTGGTCTGTGACCTCTTCTTCCGCATTACCTAAATATATAAAAATCATTTTTTAAGGACAAGAAGCACATAATTCTTAACCATCATTAACAAAAAGTACACTAAATAGAATTGATCTATCAGGTCATCTTTGTGGCACTAAAATATTGAATTAAATTTGTGTAATAAATAGAGTTGGGCAAAGAGCAACCAAAGTGGAGTTTAACCGTGAGATCTTCAGCATACAATGCAAATTACTATCATGTATATCTAGACCAAGTCATTATCCATACATGAAATGAAAACTCGGACAAACAGAGGCAGAGAGGTCAATAGCAATCAGTACCGGATTGAACTCATAGATAGGCACACATTCATACTTACATATGCAAACATAACACCGAAATCATCCTGATGTTGAAAGTTGAAACTGGTGAAACCACTAAAAATCATCTAGAGTAAATTAATTACACGATAATCGAACCAAATATCATAATCACACATTCACACATGGTACTCCATGAAATTATTCATCGTTTATCAATATCTTACAAATATCATTTCATATCAAGCTTCAACACACACTGACGACCTATAAATATTATCGATAGCTATAACAATGTAAATGCAATATGAGATTTAACATCTCAACAGCAAGCATACAATAATCAGATAAATATGCAACTCAAAGTTCGATAAATATAAAAGTATAAAACTAGTAATGCAGTACGAAGCTTGAAATCTATATCTATTGAGAAATATCAGTAAAAAAATATTATATAGAGCTGATTAAATCAAAAACTACCTTGAGCTTCTTAAGTTGATGAAATCGAGTAACGAAAGTCGCGATTGACTTAAGCTTCCTTGTTTGTGAATCCGGCGCCATCTCCACGCTGTTCTGAAACACATTTTCAGCATTCGAACAGCTCCTCGACGATGTCTTCGACGTCTTCCTCGAATTAGTACTACAATAATTCAACGTAAACAAAAACTTATATCAAAACTCAAATACAGACATCAAAACTATTAGGTTATGACTAGGATCACAATATTTACAAAAACTCAACTCAAAATCGACGTATCAAAACTCTACCCAAAATCCACATATCAAAACCAATAATCTAGATATCGAAACTCAAAATCGACATATCAAACTCAACTCAAAAGCGAGATACCAAAATTCGAAATCCAGGTATAAAAACTCAAAGTACAATCGATATAAAACTCTCAAAATCAGATATACAAAATTAACTCGAAATACAAATAATCCATAAAAACTGAAAAATCAAGATATACGTGCGTGATTATATATCTTCCTATTAAGTATTAGTACTTCAATTGAATCGAACAAAAGTGCGTACTAAAACTCAAAATCTAGATATAAGTATATGTATATATATGCATGAGTTTAGTATTGTACGTAGTAGTAGTTGTAAATATGTATATATATGTGTGTGTTTAGTTGATGTGGATGATTACGGCGGAGATGTGGTGGTGGTGATGGTGGATGAGAGAAGAAGGAGAGCGGAGGCGACGATGAGCTCCGATGAAGAAGGGAATGTTTCTTCACGTTTTATTGCTTTTCTGTTAGCTGTTTTTTTCATGCTTCCAACAGGTATTTTGAGAGCTGCCAAATTTGAAATTGGCGGGATTAGTTTGAAAAGTGAATTTTCGTTGTTTTATTTCCTACTTTATTCATTAGTATTTCATTTGTTGAATGTGTTTCACCTCATAAATCGTTTAATTTATTTTTTAAAAATGAAAGTCCGCCATATTCCAGCCTAAGGAAATACGTAATTTTTTTTTTTTTTTTGTAAATTAACGATGAGGTGAGTATCGAACTCAGGACCTTTTAGTCGCGGGTGGAAGCATTTTTCACTAGACTATTCGATTAACTTAGCCTAAGGAAATAATTAAGCACCTAAGACAAAACTCGACTCTCACTATCTAACTATCTCTAAATGATCATCCACTTTACTTTATAATAATTAAAGTGAAAATATAATTATGATTCAAATCAACATTATAAGGATAATACTCACAAAAGTAAATGAAAATTTTGAGGGTAATGGTTATAAAATACTTGAAATTTATAATCAACACCTTGAAATTAATATATGTCAATCTTTTATAGATAATATAATATTTGAGCTCGACATTTATAAAATCGAAGTTTAAATTCGGCATCTCTTAAAGGAAAATTAAGAAAAATTATATTTTGGTTGTCTTTCCACTATTTCATATACTCCCTATATTTTTTATTGATTGTCGTTTAAGGTCGTAGTACAAATATTAAAAAAGCATTAAACTTAACTTTTTTTATATTTTAATCTAATCATCACATAAAAAAACAATTATTGATGACAATCATCTGAACCTTATAAGATCATCACATAAAAACAATCTTTTGAAATCTAAATGGATAAAAAACAAAGAAAATCCGAGCCTTAACTATTATAGTAGAGGTTTAATAATAAGTAAAGTTAACAAAAACAAAAATCAGTCTAAAAACGGGTGTCTAGTTTAATTTCCATTTGGGAAAGGGACTTACCTTAAAATTTCAACCAAGATTAGCCATTGTCATATGAACCTAGTGCTCTTCGCGGGCCGGGTTACCCGAGACCCGCCTCGGGAACCCGGTTCGAAACCCGGCTCGAAATGTAACGGTATCCGGTTTCGATTCCAACATCATAATCGAAACTGATTCGGGTAATACCCGGGACCGGCTCGGGAATCTTTATTAAATTAATAGACTTTTTGACTTCAGTATTAAACTATTAGACCTTTTGACTTCAGTATTCAATTATTAGACCTTTTGACTTCAGTATTAAATTATTAGACCTTTTGACTTCAGTATTAAATTGTTGGTTACTTGGTTTAAGGATTAATTGATAATGTTTCTATATAGATTGTCATGAACAATACAAGCGGATTTCGAGTTTGAATCGAGTACCGAGTCCAATCGAGTATCGATTCGGGTACTCGACTCCAGACCGGTCCCGAGTCGGGTCTTCGTTGAAAATAAGAGATTTCGAGCCGATTTTTGCTCTCGGTGCTTACTCGAATGGTTATCGAGCCGGGTATCGGGTTTACTCGGTTCTCAACCGAGTCGGTCCGGTTATAACTGGACTCGAACCGACTCGGCTCGATAACAACACTATATGAACCTAAATCATCTATTCCCTCCATCCCTTTTTCTAATACTTTTGCATACATTTTAATGAAAATTTGAATTCATCTCACAAACATAAATTTTCCTTCAATTTTTATTACTATATTTGGTAAAATAGATATCTAAAAAGAAATACTTCTTCCGTCCCTAAAAGATTGTCACATTTTGACTTTTTGGTGGTCAACAACAAAACACGATTTAAAACATAAATATCTTTATATTCTACATACGAAAACATTATAACAAGTTAATATTTCAAAAATATATATTGAAACGAATCTATCAAGGTTCCACAAGACTATATTATTTATTATCGTTTAGTGGGAATTCATGATCAAATTTTGTAATGTTTGACTAACAAAAGTGAAAATGTAACAATCTTTTAGAGACGAAGAAAGTATTTATTTTAGGCATATGACTCTTAGACGAAGGAATGGGAGTAATTTATGACTCATCTCCTCCTAGATCATTCATTGAGTATCCACCAATATATAAAGATTGTCTTATCTATTTGACGACAGAAACAGAAACAGACATTGATCAGTTCCATTTAAGAATCTTTCTAAATATACCAAATTTTGCACCAACAAATGGGAGTACATACGCGTGGCAACAAACAAACATTTGATGTTTACTGTAAGTAGTTCTTTATTTATGTGGTAGAAAATATAGCTGAATGTATGCAAGTACGTACGATTGTAGTATTTCTTTCATCATTTGTTAAAAAATACAATTATTTGGTATTAGTTTGTCTTTTTTTATCACACTTACAATATCATCAACGAAATATAATTATTGACTTTTGATGCATTATTGCGGAATATTACATAACATACAATAAAGTACTCTAGTTTAAAATTTAAATACTATCCATCAAAATAATTTTAAGATAGCTCGAGAGTATTGCATTATAAGAAATAATTGATACTTAAATATTGGTAAACTTTCTTTATGACAAATGATAATGTAGCAATTTTTTACATTGCCATAACAAAAAATAATTCATTTCCTTTAATACATTTCGATATTAATTATTAATGATAAACTAATTTCATTTGTAATCAATTAATAATTGAAAGATCCTCTAAATAGAAACTAAAATTGTGATAAAAAATATTTTGATTAAAAAGGTATAAAAGGAATTAAATACACATTTGCTTGAACCACATAAACTTTGCCTAGGTAAGTGACATCTTCACTAGCCTTGCGTTATTTTAAGATGTAACAAATAAAAATTTAAACGCGATTCAATAAATTAAAAAATTATAGTGTAACTTATACTATTACTTTAAAGTCATCTCGTTATATAATTGGTACTTGACAGTATAGATTACTAGTATTATAACTCGATTATTCTATTTCATCTAAGTAATAAATACATAATAGGTTTAAATTTATAAATCAAATTGTTTCAACTTTTTTGTTGATAAAATAAAATTGATAAATCAATTTTCAAAAGCGAAAAAGGAAATAAAAAGACGTGAAAACACATAAATAAATGTAACGTGCAGTAGCAATTATCACAATCTTTTTCGCCTGTCTGTTTATATCCCATCTCTGTATAATGTCTCAATAAGGAACATCAAAAAGCTTCTCATAATCATTTCTCATTGAAAAATTCATTTGGGAATTATTATTTTCGCGAGTATTAAAAGAAAAAACAAACCCATTTGTTCATAGATCTTGATAGGTATGTTAAGCTAATATGTATATATATTTGTCTATTATTGTGTGGTGTTTGCTGGTGTATATTTCTCTTGAAAATTCGATTGTTGGGCAATTTTGAAATGCTTGGATTTGCTAAAAACTGCAATCTTTAATGATATTTATGGTTCATGTGATTGTAATTGGTGTTTTTATCTTTGATTTGATTGGTTTTATCCTGTGTGTTCGTTTGTCGTTTGTTGAATATGTTTCTTGTACGATGGGGCATTGAATTTATTGTGTTTATTAATATGCATATGTGATTAATGCGAGGTGATTATGCTTAAAAGGTACTGACTGTACTTTATCGGTATAGAGGATGCAAATTCGCCGAAGGTTTGTGCTATATGTTGCATTGTTGTAATGTCATTGTAGGGTGATTAGTAGTAGACTTTTGCTAGGCGATGAGTTTGAAAGGAGAGATCATTAGACTGTTCAATAATGTTGAAATTATCGATTTGGAATTTTACTAAGATAGCTAGGACGCAGGCAGCTGAAAACGTCGAATTATATGAATAAGTTATCATATTCCTCTTAAGGGTAGAGGGCTGCCACATCAACTTCTGTCTGTCATAGTGAATAGAGATAAGCTGGGTCCGTACATTGATTATTTCATTAGAAACTTGGTATGCAATGGTGTCCTATGATGTCCATAGGTTTTGCAGTTCTGTGAAGTGCTCTCGTGAAGTTGTTCCAGCTTAAAGGTTAATACAAACTTACTAATTTGAACGAGAGTATCTAATGCCGATCTCAATAGTAATGTAATTCAATGACGTTCCAATAATGTTTTGGCAATTATAGGGGCATGTAGCATCAGGAGCACAGACAGTTATTGTCGACAAATTATATATGCCAATTGATATACTCACCTACTCATCCTAGTTCAACCTGTTGGACATGCTACGTGTAAGAGAATTATGTGATTGGCAGTAGAATGGAAGCTTTGATGTTTATTAGAACAGCATAACAAAATCATCTGCTGGTATATACTTAGGGAACCCGCATCAGCATGAAACTATTTAAACAATAGAAGTATAAGGGTATTTGTGCATCACTGATTGTATATCTTCCGTATTCTGGTGGTCACGCTCTAATGGTTGTCACTTCTTCACTAACCTTTTTTTTTGCTCAAATATTTCCTCTTCAGTAAGCTCCTGTTGTTGAAGACATTTGAAGTTAATTGATTACAATCTCTCTGCAAAGAAAGGGTATCTTCACAAGATGTCTAGCTCTGTGAAGGCTTTGGAACCTGCATTTCAAGGAGCTGGCCACCGATTGTATCCGTACTTGCCTGAGTTGCGTTGGCTATATTTAATTGCATTCCCAGATCATGGAAAACGTGTAGATATTTCTAAGTGACGATACATGCTATGCATTTTGTTTTTTTGGTCATCATTATCTATTCCATTTTATTTTTTATATATTGCTTGATAATTTTGAGTTCTGTACTACCTTAACTCTTCTTAGAGGAACTGAGATCTGGAGAATCGAGAATTTCCAACCTGTTCCATTGCCAAAATCAGATTATGGTAAATTTTTTTCGGGTGACTCGTACATTGTCTTACAGGTGCATATTATCTATTCTTTCTCTTTATTTGGCTCCGACAAGATTTCTAACTTCTTTTGATTTTAAAGGGCCAGAATATAATGCTATTCCTTTTTGAATATTATTCTGTCAGACAAGTCCTGGCAAAGGAGGTGCATATCAGTATGACATACACTTTTGGCTTGGGAAAGACACTAGTCAGGTTAAATAAACATCTTCCTTTTTTCTTGAAGGAGAGCTTATATAAAAATTTGTTCTGAATCAAAATAAAATTTTCCAGGATGAAGCTGGGACATCAGCAATCAAAACTGTAGAACTAGATATGATCCTCGGTGGGCGTGCTGTACAGCATAGAGAACTCCAAGGTCACGAGTCTGACCAATTCTTGTCATACTTCAAGCCATGTATTATACCAATGGAGGGAGGTGTTGCGTCCGGATTTAAAACACCTGAAGAAGATGTATTTGAGACACGATTGTACATGTGCAAAGGAAAAAGAGCTATCAGATTGAAGCAGGTAGAAAAGCACCAAAATGGTGCCCATTTGATAGTGTTGTAAGAATTATGATGACTAATTGCCACTGCTGATGGTAACATTTGGAAATTTCATTTTGGTCTAGGTACCCTTCTCCAG
The DNA here is from genome assembly GCA_003412495.2 of Echium plantagineum. Taxonomy (NCBI): domain Eukaryota; kingdom Viridiplantae; phylum Streptophyta; class Magnoliopsida; order Boraginales; family Boraginaceae; genus Echium; species Echium plantagineum. The sequence continues at coordinate 5,608,762 of CM016566.1, read as the reverse complement.
GTCCTCGCTGAATCACGATGATGTGTTTATTTTAGATACTGAAGAGAAGATTTACCAGTTCAATGGTGCAAATTCCAATATCCAAGAAAGGGCAAAAGCATTAGAAGTTATTCAATTTTTGAAGGACAAGTATCACGAGGGGACATGCAATGTTGCAATTGTTGGTAAGGATGCCTAGGTCTCCTAAACCGAAGCATTTTAACTCATGTAGTTTGGTCTTACGATTTTCTCACTACTGCTTGCTTCTTATTACACTCTTATCAAACTATTGAATTGTCTTAGATGATGGTAAATTACAAGCTGAATCAGATTCTGGCGAATTTTGGGTCCTCTTTGGTGGCTTCGCTCCTCTTGGGAAGAAGGTTGTCAGCGAAGACGATGTTTTACCGGAAAGGACTGCACCAACATTGTATAGGTAATAATCATGCCCACAATATTTTCTTTGCATGATTATGAAGTATAATGAGGCATCCTCCTTAATGTAAAAAGGAAAATAAAACAGGGTTGGACATTCTAAAGCATTTCTTGCTTCTAATTTTGATGATATGTGCCTGTCATAATCAAGTCCGGGGATTGAAATTTATTTATCTGAAGATTAACCAATTTCATGCCTTGTTTTTCACATCTCAATTGTTTCGTCCAACTTAAGTAAGATGATTGTGCTTATGAATTTTTTTCCATTTATGCGAAATACTTTGTTAGTACATAATCAGACACAGACTTTATTTTGAGAACCTTTTCATCAAATTGAAAAGGGTGGCATTGGGTTTAGGCCATTCCAATTATAGGGTGAAACATGAAAGTCGAGAATACCAAATGCCAAAAGTGTCGACATTAGGAAACTCTTCCAGCAGAGGATTTAACTCTAGTTTACTTTTTCACGGCACAAATTGTCCGCCAGACACGCACACACACAATCATGGTGGACAATTCATGTTAACTTTTTCTGACCCTGATATTGTAAGTCATTACTCCATAAGTTATTTTGCTGAAAGAGTATCTCTGCTTAAGGGGTAGATATAATCCATTTCAAGTCATATAAAGACGTGAGCTCCTTACTTAAAATCACTCATCTCATTTGTTCCTCTTCATTCCAGTATTGTTGATAATCAGGTCAAATCTGTAGATGCTGAACTTTCCAAATCCCTTTTTGAAAATAACGTATGCTATATCTTGGATTGTGGTGCTGAAGTATTTGTTTGGGTTGGGCGGGTTACTCAAGTAGATGAGAGGAAAGATGCTATCAAAGCTGCAGAGGTAAATCTTGATCTATAATGTATTGATGGCTGTAGTGTTGTGCCAATAGTAAGATCAATATATGTTAACAGGAATTTCTTGCGAGTCAAAATAGGCCTAAATCAACACGAATAACTAGGCTCATTCAAGGTTATGAAACTCGTGAGTTCAAATCATACTTTGATTCATGGCCATCAGGGACTGCTCCTTCTGGTGCTGAGGAGGGGAGAGGAAAAGTTGCAGGTACTATATGCTTGGACTTGTCGTTGGAAAACAAATAATTTTCTGGCATGATTCCAACATAAAATATTCTCTTGTCCTTTTAGCTTTGCTAAAGCAACAAGGAGGCGGTGTCAAGGCAGCAAGCAAATCCACTGTCCAAGTTAACGAGGAAGTGCCACCATTGCTTGAAGGAGGTGGAAAGTTAGAGGTACATGATTTCTTTGATATGTACTCTGTCCATCCCACTTTCACCGCGAGGTTTCAATATACTAAACCTTTAAGGGAATCTTGTGCCCTTGTTATAAAAAAATGCGTTTCACTGTCAGTTTTGGTTAAGATGTGAGTAAGTCCTGAAATTTGCTGATGAGGAAAATCCTTTTTAAAAATCTGATGGAGTATATTATGTTATATCACCTAGTGCTTGTTCATCATATTGTTATGAGTTATGACACGTTAAAATTCTATTATCAGGCTTGGCACGTTAGTGAAGGTGCAAAAACTGCAGTGCCCAAAGAAGACCTTGGAAAATTCTATAGTGGAGATTGCTATATTGTACTGTACACTTACCATTCCCATGAAAAGAAAGAAGATCATTACCTCTGCTACTGGATCGGAGAAGATAGTGTTGAGGTAATGGCGTCCAGATCTGTTCTATAGAGTTTGATTTTCAGAGCTGATTCTATCTCCATCTTGCAGTCTAGCTTTATCCATGGAAGTTGTTGTCTTAGAAAAAGAATAGTGACACTAACAAATTTTGAAAATAGTATTTATGTAATCCTTCTGCTACTTTTTGCGTTTTTGTTCAACAAATTCAATTTTCTTTTGATTTCTTTCTGAATCATATCAATAAAGTTTTCCTTGAGTTTCTTCTAAGATCGAAGTGAAAATTTGAGAAGTGGCATTAGGACATCCCAGTGCAGAAACTCGTTGAATAAGATTGGGAATGAGGTACATGAAATATGCATGGGTAGATTATAAATTATCAGGGTGGCTTCCTCTTAAATGGCCACTGTGAAAGAATGTGAATAATCTCTAGTTTGTGTTCTTTTGCTTTGTTACTAGATTTTCTCCAGAGGTCTGTTTTTCTTTCACTTAATCATGCTCTTGTGACATTTACAGTAAATGTCTTGGCCTTTCTCAGATGGACTTTCGCATGTATTATATCCTTGTTGATTAATTTTGTATATTCAGGATACTCTTTTTGTATTCGTGGACTTCTTTTATGTAAGGATTTTAGTAAAAGGTGTGTAAGGTCAATTTGTTATTTAATTACATTATTGAATGTACAAACCAACAGATGCTTCTGGTCTGAACTTTACTAGTAGTTGACATCAGCAAAAAATTAAAGTTTGTAAGGATCATGAAGTATGAATAAGGGTGGTAATTCTCAAATTGGGAATGGTCTAGTTTCTTGTTCTATCTTATTTCTTCTGCCCATAATGACAATTCATCCATTTGTAGGAGGATCAAACTACGGCTGCTACTTTGGCTAATTCCATGTGCAACTCTCTGAAGAACAGAGCTGTCCTGGTATGCTTATCGAGTCCTCTTTGGCTCTCTCCTTAAGAATAGATAAGCTTTTCAGTTCTGTGGTAGTAAGTAGACATTGAGACTTAGAGGAATTCCTCTTTTAGGGCCGCGTTTTTCAAGGAAAAGAGCCACCACAATTCGTTGCCATCTTTCAGCCAATGGTTCTTCTTAAGGTACCATGACAGCATGTTTCATCAGGTCTACAATTCTGAAATGATTTTAAATCTTGTTATCTTCTGTTGTCCATGTTTTATTAGGGTGGAAGGAGCGCTGGTTACAAAAATTATATTGCAGATAAGGGCTTGGACGATGAGACTTACACTCCTGAGGGTGTTGCACTCATTCAGATTTCTTCAACTTCTGTGCACAAAAATAAAGCTGTTCAAGTTGATGCGGTATGCTACTTTGGCCCCACATTCCTTATCTATAACTCTTGTGCGCAATAACTTTGCCTGATGCTGAAGGGACATTTTTCTTAAAGCACCAAACATTCAGCACAAGCCTCTAGATAGTTAGGCCAATCCAACCTACCAGAATTCAGATATCTAAGTGCAAAATAATTGTCTATTGGGTCCAGATGCGCCACAGAAGTAGTAGATGATTCTTCTTTCCCCACTGTCCATTTAATGAAGTTCTCAAGCGACACCCCCCTTCACTCATGAAAATGGCTGTATATTTGATCGACTTTCGAACTCTTACCAACATTTATATTTTATATTGATATTTGTCGTAATTGTCACTAAACCAAGAACTGTTCATGTCATCTACTTGTCTGCATAATTATATGTACAAGTTATTATGGACCCATTTCAAGAACTTCTTATGTTTGTGCCTTGCCCATCCTCAGGTGGGGTCCTCCTTAAACTCTTATGACTGCTTCCTTCTGCAATCTGGCTCATCGCTGTTCAGCTGGCAAGGAAACCAGAGTACCTTTGAGCACCAGCAACTGATTGCAAAAGTTGCAGAATTCCTGAAGGTATGCTAAATCCTACTTGAGGTGCTAAAAGAGCATTTGTCTACGACTTTGTTTACTTTTTACAGATAGGGACACATATGTAAGTTCTGGCTGCCCAAAAAGATCTATCATAAAAGTGTTAATTTTCTGTGGATAACTTTTACTTCCATCATCAAGTCACTATCCCCTCAATGTAAAAAGGAAGGCTTCTTGTTGCATTTACGGGAAAAGAAAGCTTCGGGATGCAAAAAATTTATTGGTTAATTTGGTTAAATCACGCAACTACTATATAGTGTCAGATTTGTTATTTGTATGCTCAAGTATTTATTGTACTTAATTGCTAAATTGTTGGTAGTTCAGTTTATTACCTATTTTGTGTGGCTTGATATTAGATTTGTCTTTTGAAAAGGCTTCACTAAGAATGTTTGTATAAACAATCTGAACTGTTATCTCGATTCTACTGATGACAAGTTTGACTTAATAAGTGAAGATCTAATGTTTCTATTTGCACTTGATAAATTGCTTGATTACATAGCCTGGCGGAGCCATAAAACACACAAAAGAAGGAACTGAGAGCCCAGCTTTCTGGGCTGCTCTTGGAGGGAATCAAAATTACACCAACAAAAAAGTACAACCTGAGGCTCCTAGAGATCCTCACTTATTTTCGATTTCAGTGAATAAAGGTCATTTTCATTCTACTTTACTTCTGTGACAATTAATCGTAGTATATGGAGGCTTCAATCATGTTTCAATTTATTACACGACTAATAATTTTTCTTGTGATGACATGGCACTTCCTGGATCTTTAGGGAAATTTGAGGTTCGTTCTAGCACTCAAATTTGATCTTTTCATACATGCATTTTCTTTACACTACTTGATTTTTACTAGGTTGAAGAAATTTACAACTTCGTACAAGACGATTTATTGCCGGAGGATGTCTTGATACTGGATACACATGCTGAAGTGTTTGTCTGGGTTGGCCAGTCAACAGACCCTCACGAAAAACAAAATGCTTCTGAACAAGGACAGGTAATACTCAAACTTCCATAAGCATGATGGCCTGTAAAAATTTGTAAAAGTATGAAGTATTAACAAGTATATTACCTCACAGAAATATATAGAGATGGCTGCAGCGCTTGATGGACTGTCTCTGAAGGTTCCACTGTATAAAATCACTGAAGGAAATGAGCCTTCCTTCTTTACGACATATTTCTCTTGGGATCCTGCAAAAGCAATTGTAAGTTACAAATTGCTTCTGTCCTTCAACCTTATATTATATGTAGCCTTTTTTTTCAGAAGGATTTTATATGCATATATTATATTTATAGTTTCTTAATCAATTTTCATACTGTACTATGAATTTGTGTGCTGAAAGGAAATTGTGAATGAGTAAGCATGATATTTACAAATAAAATTTTGAGCAGGCACATGGGAATTCTTTCCAGAAGAAGGCTTTGCAGCTATTTGGAACAGGTCATGCAACTGAGGTAACTATGGCAGAGATGAGAAAAAGAAGGAAAAAACATGTAATTATTGTGAGCTGGCTGATTCTTTTCTCTATATCCTAACCAGGAAAGATCTAATGGGTCAGGACACACACAAAGGGCCTCAGCTTTAGCTGCATTAAATTCTGCATTTAGTTCTACGCCTACACCTAAACCTCTCAATATTGGCCCAAGATCGCCAGCAGGAGGGTCACAGAGAGCTGCTGCTGTTGCTGCATTGTCTCAGGTTTTGAGTGCTGAGAAGGGGTCCCCGGAGCTGCTCTCGCCTGTTCGATCAGGTAGAAATTCAACATATGAACCTAGATCTCCAGGTAATGTATGCTTCTTTCACTCTGGTCCATATCTTTTCATCTGCATCAGCCTTTTAGTTCAGACTTAAGTTGAGGCCACTTTTGTTTGTTAGTGTGCTGTCTCTATTGTGAGTTTGCTTCAGCACCCGTCTCTTCACAAGTGTACAACTAGTATAAGTTCTTGCATTTTGCCTTTGTTTATAAGTAATAAGTAAGTTGAACTGCTTGGTCTTTGAAAAGTATGTAACTGTTGAGGCGCCTGTCTAGCAATTCATGTAACAACTGAAGGAATAATTGGAAAAGCACTGAAAAGTGGAATGACATAATATGACGATACATTAATTAAATTTGCAAATTTCTCTTGTTTTTTGTGCTTTTACATATGTATGGTAGTGTTTTGGATTTAACTAGATTATGTCGTGCAGTTTACTTTGGTAACTATATATATTTGTACAATATTTGATATCTTGCGAATTGGAGTCCAGCTTCTGCAATTGCCAAAAGTAATGCTGCTAATGATGGTGGAGATTCCAGAGGAAGTCCTTCTGCAAAGGATAGTCCTTCTGCAAAGGATAGTCCTTCCGCAAAGGATAGTCCTTCTGCAAAGGATAGTCCAAGTGCGCCAGCAGTTGAGTCTGAGCTCGACCAAGATCAGGATGACATCAATGAAAGTGATCAATCTACTTTCCCCTATGAGCAACTAAAATCTAAATCAGACAATCCTGTGACAGGGATTGATTTTAGACGAAGAGAGGTCGGTTGCCTCTTGCTTCTTTTCACTTCTTACTCTTGCTTGCCGTACTATTTCATATTTTTGATTCATTTCGATGGACTTTAGGCATATCTCTCTGAGGATGAATTCCGCACTATATTCAGTATGGAGAAGCAGGAATTTAAGAACTTACCTAGATGGAAGCAAGACATTCTCAAGAAGAAATATGATTTATTTTAGAAGCTAAATGTCAAAGCAATATCCTCGTCCGTTTCCTATGTCTGTTGCTTCACGTTCTTTCCTATTTATTTCTTCTTTTTCCTTTCTCGCCAGCGCAACCAACTTTTTAAGGTAGATCATGCCTGGATTGATTTCTTCTATCTCGTTGCGGTAACTAGCTAGTATTAATATGAGTTATGGTTGTCATGTCTGGGGGAAGAGTGAACTTTGTTGCTATTTCTTTCTTGGAGTATAACTTCTAGTTAAAAAGAGAGTAGATTGATTTGATTCTTTGATTTGGTTTGGCTTCTTGTGTTTATTGAAGTCTGTTCGATTTGTTCTTCCACAATCGATGAGTTTATTTTCACACAGAAAGGTTGTATAATTTGTATTCTGTACGAACAAGAAATTAATGTAGACTTGTTTATTTGCAGTGTGCAATGCTTCCTAAAATATCATCTAGTTTAGTTTGAATTACGATTGGATGTGTGAAGTCTCTCCAAGTTAATATCGCGTTTATTTTAATATAATTGATTTCTCTAATATCCAACTAGTCTAAATTAAGTGATTAACAACGAGCCATTTCAAGTGTTCAAAATAAGAAAATAACTTCAAAATCTAGTTTATCATCTATCTTCTTGCTGATAAAGGGTAGATTGAAGGTAATCTTGTGTTGGAGTGGTAAACAAGCAAATTCAAGTTACATTTCACGATATACCTTCTCGTGATAGTTCAGACAAGGACACAAGGTGGGGCAGAGACCTTATGAATTACCATGAGGGTATTGTCGTTTTCAGAATTCTAGACTATAACTTTATGAGTTTTTGATGCTTTTATTTGCATGTGGGATCACAATCATACACATGGGGAATTATATTTATGGTAATTTACTATCTACTAATCTATACAAAACTGAAAGTGTAACAACACACAATACTATAAGATGAAGCTTTTCTGAGCAACAACATCCGAGTTCTTGCCATCATGCTCACCTCTATACTTATAGTTATAACAATTAATCAATCCCATACACGTTCTGGGTGACTAACTTGCATCTTTTCGATGGTTCCCTTCTGATCTTCAACGTGCCCATCCTCGCCTGAGATCTCTTCGAGGGACCTTCCTTTTGTTTCGGTCACCAAGAAAGTAAAACAAAATCCAAGCATATTTGTAAAGGCCAAAATCATCATGGCCTTCTTTATGCTTTTAACATCTTCATCAATTGTAAGGTATTGTATTCCAAATGCGCCAACCATTGCCCCTGCTTTCCCTGAAGCTGCACTTATAGCATGGCATGTTGCTCTGACCCTTGTAGGGAAAAGCTCTGCTGGAAGGACAAACGTTGTCGAATTTGGACCAAAATTTGCAAAAAAGAATGTTAAACCATACAATGTTGCAAAAGTCCATTTGTGTTCTTTGTCTTTCAAGTAGTCATATTTGACTCCAATGGTAAGCATAAACACAGACATCATGAAAAATCCCACCAATTGAATCTTGAACCGACCGATTTTGTCTATGAATGCTACGGTGAACCAGTAGCCAGGAAACGTCCCTAACAAGGCAATGACGAACATTGCCCTGGACGTCTGAAACATTTCTGTTAGAGCACTTACCCAGACATCTTTATCAGTCAATCCCATGACAGGGAATATATCCTTTTGTGTGAGATTCTGGCTGTAGAAAGCGATATCCAATAAGAACCATGTAGTTGCTGTACCAATTAAATGAAGCCCGTGGCGTTGGAAGAACTCTCGAGAAAACAAAGGGTACTCATTAGCAGCCTTGAATTGAGCCAATTTTTCCTGCTCAGCTTGGATTTCAATTTCAAGGACACTAGCCATGTCTACAGCCGCCTGTTTTGCATCTCCTTCAATTATAGCCGTGTAGCGACCTGTTTCAGGCATCTTCATCCTCCAGTAGAATGTGAGAGCTGCTGGAAGTGCTCCAATCATTAACACGATTCTCCAGACATAATCTGCCTCAGGTTCGGTGGAGAAAACAGGATTTTCATGAAACGTTGGCCCTTCGTATAGTTTCAAGAAAATCTTGGAAATGGTCATTGAAACAAGACCAGCAAATATAATCCCAACGCCTTGCATAGCAAAAACTGCAGCAATAAATGCGCCCCTTGTTTTCTTATTAGCATATTCTGACATGATTGTTGCAGAAAGGGGGTAATCACCACCAATGCCGAAACCAAGCCAGAACCTAAAGAAACACAAAGTTACCATTACAGATTTGTTGCTATATCCAAAAGACAAACCAGAACATATTGCACATATAACCATCATAATCAAAGTCATTCCATAGACTTTCTTCCGGCCTAATTTGTCCCCGAGCCACCCAAAAACTAGCTGACCACTTAATGTTCCAACTAAGGCAACACCAATGACAAAGTTGTTGACTGTGTGAGGAAGCTTCCCAGGCTTCCCGGTGGAAGGATCGAAATAGTAAAGACGGCCCAAAAGTTTTGAAACAGTAGTTATGCAGAAGAGATCATAAGCATCGGTGAAAAATCCCATCCCAGCTATGACAATGGCTGTTACATGGTACCATTGTGTTTTTGCATTGTCTAGTGCATTAAGCACTGCTAGATTGCCTGATGTCATTCTTAAAATGGATCAATTGTTACTACAAATCTTTGATTCTTGATTTCGATTCATGTTCATATATATACAGACAGTTTGTTGGGGCAATAAATTTATAAAAATTGTTGTCATATAATATTAAGTAATGTACATAGGAAAACAAGAAATTGACAGAAGGATAAAAAGGTCAGGATATTCTTTTTCATAGTTTAAATCGAGGATATGCCTTAAATCTTTGTATTAAGTCTTAATATTCTTGAAGATATATAGTACACGTTTATAATATTATTTACTTCAACAATTGTTATATTATATGAGTTTACAACCTTCTTATATAAAGTTAACTCTAACGACTATTGTAAATTACATGTTTCTTATAACTTATTATTTAAAAAAAAAACCATTTTGTTAAGTTGAAATAATTATTATTTCATGTATTGAACAAAAAGGTTAGTAACATTTTCATTCGATCATATTAACATTCTACAAAAAGCTTAATTAATTGTATCGTTCTGAATTTTTTTAATTAATCTGTTTAAATATTTATGTTGCTTATTTGTTAACAAAACTGAAAAAGTAACTCCCTGTCTATCACTGTTGTAGCAACTGTGAATAACAGTGTAAATACCAAAATACGAAAAACAGTAAAAAGACAACCAATATGTTAACCCAGTTCAGTGTTATAACAACACCTACATCTGGGGGGCAGCCAACCCAAGGAAGAAATCCACTATAGTAAAGTTGGTTACAAGCAGGGACTTATATGTATGACCACATAACCATCGCCCTGTCTAGACTTTCCTACAGTCTTTCTTCTAATCTATGAATCTGAAATAAGTTGAAGTAAATATAAAACCTCACTGTTGTTGCATCGGTATGATACAACAACTGTACACTCAATCTAGAAGATAACAATGGTTAGAAACCTTCTAGACAAAACACGATCACTCAATATTAAATGTACTTGATTGCTCTTGCTGAATATTTCGGATACTTCATCAAGTCTTGAGTGTGTGTATATATAGGATCCTCGTTGAAGAGTTGTTGGTCGACTAGGATACTGGATGACTTGAAATTGTAGAGTTGTAGTCGAGTGGGACACTAGACTCCTTCCTCCTTAAATCTCTCTTCGATCTTTATCTTTGTATGTTCATGTTTATCTTGTATTCTATGTCAATCCAGACTCTCCTATCTTGATCCCATAAACATCGGAACCCTTGTATCACTAAAAGTCTTCTTCACTTGATTCTTCTAGAAGGTGCATACGTGGTTCTCCTGTCCATACTGCTATAACACTTTGCTTCACATAAAAACTTCATCCAATCTACATACACTAACAAACTCCCCCTTTGGGTAAGTTTTTCATGGCAAATCCGTGGTTCATTAGTGTAGTGCATCAAAGTGTTAAAACAGTTTTCAGCCTATCTACAGCAGTATATATCATTCTCCAAATCAGATTCTTCAGACTACTGCAACACAAACATCTACCAAGTTTTAACAAAAACATCCCAAAAAAAAAACTACTACCAAACCACCAAACTACTCCCCCTATTTGGCATCAAAAACCACAATTCGCACAAATGGGGTCTTTGGCATACGCAATTACTCCTGGTTGGCTGCACCAGTTCCCTCTGGACCTGCTGCATCAGTTGACTCCCCCTGGCTGGTAGCCTTAGTGTTCTTCTCAGCATGAACACCAGTTACCTGCAGACCTTTGATCTTCTGCTCCACAGAGACCAGCTGCTGTTTTTTCACTTGAATTTCCTCCAGCAGCCTCTGTTTCTCAGCCTCATATACAGTTAGCAAAATTTGGGTAGTGGGGTCTGAGGTTGTGAAGGTACTGGTCTTTTGCTCAGTCGGTTTGATCTGAATGTCGACCTTGTGTGTCTGCATGAGCTTTTCACTGATGAATAGTGGTTTTGAATCAGTACCTGAGCCATCCTCTTCAGTTAACACCTCTGGATGTTGGTCTATCAGGATGCCACAAATGAGATTTGTGAAACCTATGGGTTTCAACTTGGCATATGAGTGAGCATGGTCTATAAGCTGCTGAAAAATTATTTGCCCAAAGTCCAGAGTACCTGTTCCCATTACATATAGAGCCTTGCCCATTGGCTCACTGACATTGGTACAGTTTGAAGAAGGTACAACACAGCACAGTGCAGCCTTATGCATTATGGAATACTTTAAGCTTAGGGCTGAGGATTGTAGTTGTATACCTCTTGGTGGCCAGGCTGTCAAGACACCAGCAGTTAGCTCACCCACTATTTCATTCAGTACCAGTGATTGCCCAGTCTCCCCTTGATTGTCCCTGCCCAGAAATCGGTTGATGACCAAAGGACTGAACTGAAACTCATAATCCCTTACTACAACCTTATAATAGTGAGGGTGCACTGGGTTGTTTATCTCATCCGAGAGAGCACACAAGAATTCCTTCACTAGTTTTGGCCAATGTTTCCGTCTTTCAAGCAGTGGTAGCATACCTGATTGTTCCAGCACTTCAAGATAGGTATTGTTGTTGAGGGTGTGATCACCAACATGTTTCTCAGGACACATTGTGCGAGCACACACAAACTTCCATTTCTGTCTTTGCTCAGTGGTATTAAAGTTTACCCCATCACTGGATACCTCATCCACCTTTGCTACTTTCCTTTTCTTGATCCTCCCCCTGCATATTTCATACAGTGTTTGTATAGTTCCTGGTCTCAAGGTTACTCTATTATGAATGTGGCATGCTGTGTTGATTGCTTCTGCCCAAAATTTTAAAGGAATTTGCTTGGCATGTAACATTACTCGAGCCATTTCCTGAAGCGTTCTATTCTTCCTTTCTACAACACCATTTTGTTGTGGTGTTATTGGGGCAGAAAACTCATGCTTGATTCCTTGAGACGTACAGAAATCAAAGAACTTTCCATTTTCAAATTCCTTGCCATGATCACTCCTTATTCGGATAAGTTTAAGATCCTTTTCATTCTGAAGTTGAATGATCAATTTTTGAAAGCTTTCAAAACACTTAGACTTTTCTCTTAGAAATTCCACCCAGGTATACCTTGAGTAGTCATCGACCAAAACATAAGCGTACCTTCGTCCTCCAATGCTTTCGACTTGCATGGGCCCCATGAGATCCATGTGAATGAGCTCCAGTATTCGACTTGTTACTACTTGTTGGACCCGTTGGTGTGACACCTTGAGCTGCTTCCCAATCTGACATTCTCCACACTGTATCTCATTAATAGAGAATTTTGGTAGTCCTTTGACAACATCCTTGTTCATCAACAGTTGTAGGTTTCTGTAATTAGTGTGTCCCAATTTCTTGTGCCACAGCTTCGCATCATTACTGGTTTGACAGCTTAGAGCCCGATGAGGTGTCCATAAGTAACAGTTGTCTGTTGATCTAGTCCCCTTCATGAGTAGCTTATTGTTTGAGTTTGTTACATGACACTCATCCTTGGTGAATTGAACATCCATTCCATCATCACACAGTTGACTGATACTTATTAGATTTGCTGTCAATCCTTCAACAAGTAGTACATTATCAAGACTTGGTAGTCCTTGAACATCCAACTTTCCCTTTCCAATGATTTTACCTTTAGCTCCTCCTCCGAAAGTTACCTGTGCTGATTTTACAGCCTTGACCTGTGATAGATAGGCATGATTTCCAGTCATATGCCGAGAACACCCACTGTCAAAATACCATCCGTCCCATGCGGTTGCTTTGAGTGATGTGAGAACAACATGGCTCACAACTGGTGTTTTTGGTACCCATACTTGTGTTATCATGTATCGGTTTCTTCCCTTTCCATACAGTTTGTAGCAGTATGGGGCTATATGTCCTTTCTTTCCACAGTTGTAGCATTTCCATTTGAATTTTGTAGATGCCTTACTAAGAGATTTAATTTTTGGTCTCGAGGACTCACCTTTAAATCCAATTCCACACATGTCCCTTGGTGCTTTGCCCATTTCCAGAACTTCATCTAGAATTGAAGTGCTATTGTTCATCATCTTTATTCCTTTTTCCAGTGATTGTATTTTCCCTTTTAATTCGCCAATTTCTCCTTTGAGGGCTTCGTTTTGTTCAAGCAGTCCTTGCTTCTCACCCATAACTTTCTCTTTTTCTCCTTTTAGGACAGAATAGGTGGTTGTAAGAGTAATCCAGCTATGATAGAGTTTCTCGTAATCAGCTGCTAGCTCTTCTTTGGTAATCTCCTCATCATCACTGTCTGGATTCTCAGTGTTGTTGTCAGTTTGTGTCTCAATGACTACAAATGCAACACTATCTGCTTCCTCGTCTTCTGAGTCGTCAGACAGGGTACTACAGTAGGTCTTTGACTGTCTCCTGAGATAGTTTGGACATTCAGCTTGGATATGTCCAAAACCTTCGCATTCTCTGCATTGGATACCTTTCCCTTTATTTCGTGTGGTTGTTCCAGCTCCCCTGCTTATTCTGTCATCTCCTCGTCTGTTGTCAAACCTGCTGTCCTTACCAGTTGAGCCCTCAGCCTCTGTATTTGGCTTACGATTTAGCCTCTTGAGTGTTTTATTAAAGTTTTTCACTAATAGTCCCAGTGTTTCAGTGATTTCTGTATTTTTATCTTCTCCACACTCAGTTTTGAGAGCCAGACTCTTCTTTTCTTCGCCTTCTTCTCCTCCAGCAAACTTTCTCTCATAGGTGGCTAAGTTCCCAATCAGAATGTCTAAACGATAGGTTGCTAAGTCCTGTGCCTCAGTTATGGCTGTAGTTTTAGCATCAAACCTAGCAGGTAGAGACCTTAATACCTTTCTGACCATCTTTTCGTTGCTCATGGGTTCTCCAAGAGAGGCACATTCAGTTGCAATCCCCTGCATACGGTAGTCATATTCACGTATGCCTTCATCGTCCTTCATTTTCATGCTCTCCCATATAGCAGTCAGCTGTTGCATTCTGTCAATCCTAACTTGAGGAGTTCCTTCGTAGGTGTTCAAAAGAACAGTCCAGGCATCCTTAGCAACAGTCATGAGGGTGATGAGTCTAAAGACATTCTCATCCACGCATGAGAAAATAGCATTCATGGCTTTGTTGTTGGCAAACGCAGCATCTTCTTCCGCCTCTGTCCATAGATCTTCGTCCTTCTCCATTTGCTGTCCATCAATGGTGCACATAGGAGGTGTCCAACCTTTGACCACAGTCCTCCAAGTGTGTTTGTCAATGGACTTAAGATAAATCGTCATTTTCTTCTTCCAGAAAGGGTAGTTGGACCCATTCAAATCCGGTGGTCGTAGTGACTGATTTGAGTTTGTCATTTCCAGAATCACACTCTGTATGTTGAGTGCCTTGCTCTGATACCAATTGAAAAAGTAACTCCCTGTCTATCACTGTTGTAGCAACTGTGAATAACAGTGTAAATACCAAAATACGAAAAACAGTAAAAAGACAACCAATATGTTAACCCAGTTCAGTGTTATAACAACACCTACATCTGGGGGGCAGCCAACCCAAGGAAGAAATCCACTATAGTAAAGTTGGTTACAAGCAGGGACTTATATGTATGACCACATAACCATCGCCCTGTCTAGACTTTCCTACAGTCTTTCTTCTAATCTATGAATCTGAAATAAGTTGAAGTAAATATAAAACCTCACTGTTGTTGCATCGGTATGATACAACAACTGTACACTCAATCTAGAAGATAACAATGGTTAGAAACCTTCTAGACAAAACACGATCACTCAATATTAAATGTACTTGATTGCTCTTGCTGAATATTTCGGATACTTCATCAAGTCTTGAGTGTGTGTATATATAGGATCCTCGTTGAAGAGTTGTTGGTCGACTAGGATACTGGATGACTTGAAATTGTAGAGTTGTAGTCGAGTGGGACACTAGACTCCTTCCTCCTTAAATCTCTCTTCGATCTTTATCTTTGTATGTTCATGTTTATCTTGTATTCTATGTCAATCCAGACTCTCCTATCTTGATCCCATAAACATCGGAACCCTTGTATCACTAAAAGTCTTCTTCACTTGATTCTTCTAGAAGGTGCATACGTGGTTCTCCTGTCCATACTGCTATAACACTTTGCTTCACATAAAAACTTCATCCAATCTACATACACTAACAAAAACAATGATAATGCAATATAATATTTCTTGATATATTTTAAAAGTTATTATTTATTACATTATTTTCTATTACATTAATCTTTGTATATCTATTACATTATTTATTTTCTTTCTTTAAAACAATGATAATGCAATATAATATTTCTTGATAATGCAATATAATTTATGTTTCATCTTGAATAGAGCAAAAAAAAAAAAAAAAAAATCTTTGTATATCTATTACATTGTTTATTTTCTTTCTTTGAAAATAACAAGAATAAATAATATGGTCCATTGAGCTTGAATGTTTGATGATAATGAAATGAAAAGTTTAATTTTCATAAAAATGAAAAAGATAAAGAATGAGAATGTAAAGTTTTGATTATTTAAGTATGATAATTAACTATTTTAATATGTAGTTACGAATATGTAGATGATATTTTCAATGTAAATATTATAGTTTTAGAAAACTAATGTTATTTGAAATATATATTTTAGTTTTCTTATTACTCCTTCCATCTCAATTTATTTGTCCACCTTCTATTTTGATAGTCAAACTTTGAAAATTTTGACAATGAATTTACATTAGCCGATAAGAAGTAATATAGTAAAGTTCGAGATATTGACATTTAAAACATATCTCAGTGACCGTGAAAAGTCCTTTTTTTTTTCTTTGTAAATTAGCGATGGATGTGAGTTTCGAACCATGACCTTTTAGTCAATAACAAGAACCTTTTCCACTAAGCTCGATTACTCAATTAACCGTGAAAAATTAAATACCCAAACGATTTGGAGTGAAAGGAACATAATTTTTTTTGTTACAATTGATAATTATAATAAAAATTGCTGCAGCAAAACTACGTCCCTTCTTACTAGTTCAAATCTGAATGTTTTAATTGGATTAACAGAGCATATCTACAACTCCAAATTTAAACAACAAATATTAGTATATGAGTTAACCATCAATCAACCAACTAGCTTGGCTTAGTGGTTATCGATCCATTCCTTCTCAATGGAGGTCATGAATTTGAGACCTGCCGAGATCCAAATATTTACGGATGCTTCTGCCCCGTTGTAATGTAAATTCCCCTCCTTTTTAATGTAAGATTTCCTTACTTGAATGATGTTGATTGGTTAAAGAAAAAGTTAACAAACAATCAATTCATTCTCATTCAACCCTTATATTAGGTTAATATTTGTTGGGGGTCTATTATTTGACCAAATTTACTAGTTGTACAATAGTTATTTTATTTATAAAAAAAGATGATGCTCTCATTTTAGGCGCTCCCGTTTGGTTAGTCCATTGCTCAACTGAGGAGGTAATCTGGGATGTGTCTCTAGCGGTCCGGTACTCCACCTCAAGAGTGTCCAGACTCTGGATAACCACCCACAAGCAGATCCTCCCTTGAACAAATGCAGAGTTACTCATACACCTGCCGTGGATCGAAAACACACACTTATGAAGAAACACACTCTTATAGTGAAACCCGTGACCATTTGAGATGTGCCCCGTGGGTTAATTTTTAATTTACAAGTTTATTTATTTGTAAAAAGTGCATCAAAAGTTTAATATGTGTGATGTTCCGAATTAGCCATTCTTTTAAACAAAATTCCATTTAATTTGGCATTTTAGGGTGCAAAATGAAACAAATCGTAGTATAAGGTGTAATTTGAGACTTATGATAATATTAGGGTGCACTTTGAAAAAAATGAAAATAAGGCAAATATTAAATATAGTTTACATCCATTATATATATATATGTATCAAAAGTTGAATATAAACTGCATGTTTAAAGCAAATATATTATCTTACTTATATTGTGTTAGTATCTAACCATCCAATTTTCATTTATTTTTACCGAATTTTAACCTTTTCCTCTCATTGTTTTGCCAATTAATACTTTCAAGTATATTACCTATATTGAAAATATAATATATCGTAAGCAGTTTTTGAGAGGTATCTTCTTTTTTG